>BHFT01061840.1:0-23193 GCA_004320025.1 Laticauda laticaudata
TAAAACCTCGCAGACTTTCTTCCATAAAAGTTAATACCGCCGCAGTGTGTCAGCTCTGGTTACAATTTTTTATTGTAAGCAATTAATTTCAACAGTGCTCTCAAAATGCTACAGTCTTATCATTACAATAGATAACTGAATATTATTCAGAAATTGAAATATCCTAGTATTATTATTAATCACAGAGTCACTATGACTATATATTTTGTTCATTCATAACTTTGCTCGAGATAAGCTTATACTTTAGTTTATTTTTATAACAATTCATTATAATCCTTCAAATCCATCTTAAAAACATTTATATAGTTAATAATAATAATAAAAAGAAATACATCTTTATATATTCATATTTTCTACATAAATCTACATATTCTATAACTATATTTTTGTTAATCTACCATTGATAGAAAAGGTTCCCTAAAATTTAATCGTAATAAAATTTGTTTATCTCTTGTTCTCCTAATTTTCAAAATGTCATCTACTCATTTCAGCAACATTCCCAGTATTTTTTCATAATTTCCTCCTGTAATGGTATTTTCTCATTTTTCCAATTTTTAGCAAATACAATCCTAGCTGCTGTTAATACATTTACAATCTTTTGTACATTTACATAGCTATCTTGAAACAGCCATGTGAAATTACTAATTACTTGGGCTGCAACATGTGAAAACATAATAAAAGAAAAGAAAAATCAAAGAAATGAACCTATAACAGAACTCCCATGAAGGGCAAAGAGAAAGGAGACACAACAGTAGAGAGGAAAAAAGATAAATAATTTGTCACTTTTTGCCCGACAAAAAAGCTAAGTGAAGGAAGCATCCATTGCTGAGGTGCTGAGCCATTGAGTAGAGCAGCTGGAACTATAAATTCAGAGTGATGGTGGCAGTGACCATTTGGGGGAAGCAGAGAAGCACAAAAACTCTTTGCTGCCATCTGGACTTTTTTGCAGCCAAGATACAACATGCCTAGGAATATCAAAACCTTCAAGAAATGCTTCCAGTTTAGATCAAACAAAGTCCTACAAGCCAATAGTCTCTTTCTACATGAGACAGCCTCCTATATACCAATTAATCAGCTCATTGCCCAGTTCTCCAAACCTTAATTTGCCCATCCTCAGGGAATAGAGCTTTGCTTCTCAAAAGAGTGCCTCCAACTTAAAAGGGATGTCCATTTTCTTCTTCTGAGTCCTAAAATGATTTTCCTATCTTATTCATGTGGCAATTGCATGTTTTTTCTACTGTCAAAAAGCGAAAGTATTTCAAGTGGGGAAATGCAAAAGCATGCTGCAACTTCAGTCAGATTTAGGCCCCAGCTGTGTTGAATTAAATATAAGAATCCATAGGGGATCCTGATCACGTATCTCCTGTGTCACATTTGCTTGACCTGTTCCATAAACAATGGCTTTCCCTTCCATATGAAAAATGATCAGACCTTTCCTGATTGGCATATATCGGCACTTATATATATTAAGGAAAAACATTAAATTAATGACTTATGGTATGTGTCATTATGACTTATGGTTTGTGTCATATGTAAGGTCATATTCCTATATATTAGTCTTTTATAATAGCTAATTCGTTTGTCTTCCAGCTGTCTCAGAGGAGGATCTTTGGTCAATGGATAAAGTAAATTGTTTTGCACACTGTTAAATCTTACTTCTTGCATGCTTTTTACAGCCTGGTAGGAGTTGGGATCCCATCCCCCACTTTTAAAACCCTGAAGTGCTAGCTTCTAAATTTGTGGAGCTGTATATTAGTTCCATAAGAGCAGCATATGGTAATGCATTTCTTTCCAAATAACACCTGAAGAAATATTTTGAGGGACTGTTTTGATGGTATGTATTCATGTTCCAAGTTTGATCACCATTTATTTATTTACATTTCTCCTTCTGGAATAAGTTACTTAGGTTCTCTAAGGGGGGGCTGAAGCCTCATTCAAACCTTCTTTAGCAGAAGTGGTACAAGAAAGTCATATACTGTATACATGTTGATTTCAAAAGAATAAATACATCAAATTTTGGAAAAGTAGACTTCTAAAGTAGTTGTTCAGTGAAAATTTAGTTTGGATGTTTCTGCTGCTTTTAGAATGATCATACCAAAGTTTGTTTATTTATTAGTTGTCCCATAACCAGAGTTTCCAAGGCACTGAGCAATAAAAACAATTTACTGTCAGAAAAATCCAGTTAAGTACCAATAAAATAGTATCCTGCTGTGATGTTAGCCAGCCATTAAGTTCTGAATCACTGTTAGTCTTCCCGATTGATTATACTTAGACTGCTTCCCTACAGGAAATAAAATATTACAAAGAAAGTAGATAATTTCTGTGGGTTTGAATCTACCACCTGATATGATTCTGTGCCTTTGCACTTTCAAAAGTTAGTGGAGTGGGAGCAATGAAAAAGAAAGGGAGCAACCTTGGGAGCTGAACAGAAAGCACTGTAGACCAAACTGTTTTCTTAAAAAAAAAATCCAACACATTGAATGCTATTAATACATTCACTGTTTCCTTGAAAGAGGGGATGAAGGGAGGGGAAATCAAAACAGTCAAGATAATGCAAAGAACTTTCAAACTGGGAAGGAAAAGGAGGGAGATGATATGTTTTTCCATTGGTAACACTAATCTGCTTAAATATAGAGATGAGGAAAATGAAGAAAGAAGATAAAATTAATCTCATAACAGAGTGAAGGAAGGGGCAAAACTTCATACGAAGGGGACATTACTTTTTTAATGGAAAAAATACCATCAAAAAACAGATTTGCATGATATAATCTGATGATTTAAATTAAGCTGAAAATAGAGGCAAATGAGCAGAATCTCTCTCTCTCCTCTCTCTCTCTCTCTCTCTCTCTTTCTCCATGGTACTAGCTGAAGTGACTCCAGACAAATTTTGAAAGTCCAAGCAGACTGTTCTCAGTATGTGGGCGGAGATGGTCAAAGGAAGTGCCAGGAATGTTACATTCTGATGAAGGTCCAGCCCTTTCCTCTCTTCGTAGAGAAGGTTTCACTGTGTCATCCCATAAATCAGACAAGAAAAAAAAAACCCAACAATCAGCTCATAAACCAACATTAGACAAAGTAATGTATTAATTGAACATAATTTCTCCTTTTAAATTGTTATTTTTGGACTTAGGGATCCAACTCATGCTAAATTTTCATTGGAAATTTGAAAAATTGGAAGCTCATATTGGAAGTTCAACAATTTTCTGTACTGTTGGAAGGATCTGATGTCTGAAACCCACGTCTCATAAATCTCTTAGAATACTGTCTGGAATCCATTTGCACTAAGAACACATCCCCTCCAACAAATTCCCTTATTCAAAATTGTGACCATAATGCTGTGATTTTCTCTTACATATCATTCCACTGCCGTCTTTTCTAATAATTTTAGTGCTGAGCCATTCCTTGCACAGTAGAGATTTAATTTAGCAAAGGATATTTCCTACTCTCAGGATGCTGTTAGATTATGATAGTTTCCTCCAATATTCTTGAAAAGATGGAATAATCAGAAAAATTTGACATGGCCAGAACAGAAAAAGGAAGGAAGGGGGAAGGATGGAGGCTTAAGAATGCAGCAATCAATGTATTGCAAGCCACTGCCCAACTTTTCCTCCTGCAAAGTTACACTGGAAAATAGAGATTTTGTTTCTTAGTGAGATAAATCCATTTTTGAATCTGGTCTTTCTTTGATCAGCTTCATCCCATACAAAAAACCTGGTCCTGTTCAGTTCCAATTTTAAGAAGTTATTTTGCATACAGCAGACTGCCAGACAGCAGACAGACAGCCTCTTTAGAGTCTGTTAGTTGAAAGAATAGGCACAACCCAACTTCTGTGAGTGTTTCTCACTTTCCCCCTGAAAGTATGAATTGCTCCCTCTCCCATGCAACAGAAAGAGTCCATGATTTGCCATCCAAAAATGGGATGACAAATTGGAAGTTCTTTTGCATCACACCCCAACCTACAGCACTTATTTATTTGGATTTACATCAACCAAAATTGAATAAATAATACAATACATTTACTTCCAATCACTCATATCTGCTTTTTTCCCCTTTTGTATTAAGTGCTCATTTATATGCATCTTCTTATGGGAAGCAATGCATATTTCAACATCTGTCCCTTCTGCTATTATGGATCACTCTCCAAAAAAACCTGAGGTATAAAATAATAATCCAATAAATAAATGGGCTTTAATTTTAATGAAATATAATCTTAGTGTTAGGAGTAACTATTTTCATTCTGTCTAAAAACAAATCTGTAGGAACTGATGGATCTCTAGGAAAATCAGCATTACTTTACCGTAATATTTTGTATCATCATGCTGTTTTTTTAATTCTTTGAACATAAACAAGTCCATCAATTTCATTTTTTTAAAAAAAGGAAAGAACCTGCTGATATTTGTTTGTGCACCAATTAACCTAGTCAAGCTGGCTTGTTCTATTTAAATGAGGACTTTGGCAAACCTCTAATTTTCCACTTTATTTAACATCCATTCATGTTGCATTAAATTCCTAGGAATTGAACTGGAACTTTTTTACCCTCCTGAATATGATATTTCTGTGCATTTCAATGGTAAAATTGTCTTAAGATCCCAGATGATTTGACGAGTGTTATGCACAAGACAGATATGTTGTCTGCAGAAGTTGAATTAGAGAAGTTCTCTTTCCCTGACCATTGGTGGTTCCTTTAGCAGGAATAACATTTGAACTTTCCAAATGTTGAATGCCACCCTGCAAAGCAACTCTTTCTTCCTGTCATGAACTTGGACTGGCAGGCTGTTTTACCTCAGAGAACCTGACACAATAATGTTGATTTTCTTATATATTTTGTAAAATAAATGATTCCACTCTCTAACTTGTCAATATTTCAACAGATAATATCTGGGAAAAAAAACCAAAGCCTTCAAAATTAAACTAACTGGGGTCCAAATGAGAAATTGATTTAAACCCTGGTGGGTATTAAAGACTTTAATATAGTTATATAAACATTAGACTTTGTCCATCTAAGGGCATCTTGGGGCTAGAGAATGGAGAGGCCTCATATGCAATGTGAAGGTCATCACTTGCAGTGATCAGTTTGATTACAGACTCATTCCTCCATTTTTTTGTGTTTTTGCCAAGTCTAACTCAGTTTTATTTAACAAGGAATTAAGAGAGGAGATGAATGGCTGCTGCCTTTGTCGTGGAAAGCTGACAACTTGCCAGCCCCAGTAAAGTTTAAACATTGATGGTGTTTCTGTTATTCATTGAGAGACAACATGCCATGGTTCATCTCAAAATTAATTTGGAGATGAGAGGCCATAAATAAATGCTCCCCAATAAAGAAACAAATAAGGCAAACTTAGCGGGCACAAGTCCCATGTATTAGAGAAAACATATCTTTATTCAGGATTAGAATCTAGTTTAGATGTTTTGCTTTGTGTTGCTTGACATTTTTGGCAATTTTTTTTGAAAAAAATTGCTTATTTTGTTCGTTTTTTGTACCTTTAAAAAACAACTACGCTTCTATTTAATGTTTTTTTGGCTACCTGGTAGGATAATCAAATGCATAACATCCTTCTGATTCAGACACCACAAGACTATATGTGAATGTCTATGTTACCACTGAATGATTCAGGGCCAATAAATAAGGAAAATAAATAAATTTTGAATAAAATTGTTATTGCCAATTCACAATGAGGACTACACATAGCATATTAATCAAAGATCTAAGAAAGGGGGGGAAAATAAACATTTTGGGTTCTTAAAAATATTGAAAACTTCCACCAGTGCTTCTGTTGCTTTATTTAATCACATTCTTCTAGTGCTGCACTGGGAGTTGGAGCATTTGTGTAACTTCCTGTCTCAACCCCAGAGGATAAATACAGTTTTGTAATTAGCTTTTATACTTACGCTAAATGTTTGACAAGAAGGGAAGAAAAAAGAAAAGTGGATTGTGATTTTAAAAAAAGCTAAAATTAACCTTTATAGGTGGAGATTTTAAATTGTGTACATGTAAGTCAGAGAGAAATAAACATAAATTTTATTTCCATACTGCATTTTCATTTTCTACTAGATAAGCTATCATATAGTTGTAAGTGATATTTTGGTGGACATATGCTGAAAGCAAGGCAAAAAATCTCTCTGATGAAGATTCGTAGATAATTTACTCAAAGTATGGCCTTGAATACCCCAATCTCTCTATATACAGAGGCAGATCTCTCCCTGACATGCTCTTCATACAGTAAAGAATCCTTGCCTAAGAGTAAGCATGTTCCTCTTGGTGTTAAATTTTTTTTCCTGACTAATAGCTAGTCACTTTGGAAGAAGATATGAAACTTCAAGTTGCTCCTAGAAATCTTAAGGCAAGAGAGAAGCCTCTAGCTTCCTGAGGAGAGAACTCCTTGGAATCTGTTATAGAATGCCAGCCTGAGCTGTTGCCCTGCTTTCTGTGGCACAGGCAACAGAACTGATGGTCAGAGAGGGAGTGACAAACAGAATAGAAAGAATAGAAATGGATACTCACAAGTAAGATAGGTGGTCTGCAACAGCTTTCTTATTGCACGTAGCTGATTCTTAAGCAAGACTCTCATAATTCATCTCTAGACTGTTGATTGTTGGAACCCAGATTCCTAGGATTAGGTTCCTAGAACCCAAATTCCTACTGTAGTGGGGTCCTTGGCAACTAATAGGGATTCAGTGGCTCATTGGCTAGGACGCTGAGGTTGTCAATCAGAAAGGTCAGCAGTTTAGCTGTTCGAATCCTTCGCACTGCATAATGGAGTGAGCTCCCATTACTTGTCTCAGCTTCTGCCAACCTAGCAGTTCGAAAGTATGTAAAAATGCAAAAAATCACTTTGATGGGAAGATAACAGTGTTCCATGAACCTTTGGCATTTAGTCATACCAGCCACATGGCCACAGAGACATCTTCAGACAGCGCTGGCTCTTCAGTTTTGTAACGGAGATGAGCACCGCCTGACTAGCCCATAGGTGCGAGGGGAACCTTTACATTTATCAGGCAACTATCTGCCTGATTCTTTGCTGGACCTCTTGGTTGAAGTTGGGAATGTTGTGTCATGTGCAGCTTTGTCCCCTCTCTTGATTGGAGATGCAGAACTTAAGCAAGTGTTCACTGTGTTAGTGTAGTGCAGTAATTATAATGTTGGGCTAGGAGTGAAAAATCCTTTCTCAGCCACAGAAATGTGTTGCATGGTTTTGGGTCTTTCTTGCTGAATATACCTCATGTTGTGTGAAGAAAGAGAAAGAGGAACACTATGTAAGCTACCATGACCTTCTGCATTAAAAAGAAGATCTAATAAATAAATTTATTTGAGCAGCTATACATGAGCATAAAAGCATTGTCAGGTTAAAAGTGTGATAGCATTATTTTTAATTACACAATTTCATTCAACTGATTTAGGAGACATAGTGACTTCATGTATCCTAGAATCAGAGGTGGTATTCAGCAGGTTCTGATCAGTTCTGGAGAACTGGTAGAGGAAATTTTGAGTAGTTTGGAAAACCGGTAGCAGAAATTTTGAGTAGTTCAGAATACCACCTCTGATGGCCCTGCCCCCATCTTTTTTCTGCCTCCTGAGTCCCAGCTGATCGGCTGGGTCTTCATTTGTTGCCCTGCACAGGAGAACGGAGCTGGAAAGCAGGTTAGTGGGGTGGGGAGAGAATGGGGATTTTGCCGTATCCTTCCCCTGGAGTGGGATAGGAATGGAGATTTTAAAGTATCCTCCCTCTGACATGTCCACCAGGCCAAGCCATGCCTACCAAGCCATGCCCACAGAACCGATAATAAAATTTTTTGAATCCCACCACTGCCTAGAATGTAATGACTATATACAGTAGCACCCAATATCTAAACTTGAAGCAGGAGTGGTACAAAAATACTCCTGTCCAACAGCAACATCAATTGACTTGGGAAGAAATCACAAATCTCTCTCTTTCACATATGGTGGGATTGAACTCTTTACTCAAGAATGGATGCAGCCTGGGATCTTTCTCAACTTGCAGCTACAATTCAAAGATCAGGAGATCTTTGACCAGAAGATCCTTTGCACAAGTCCACCTTGTGTGCCAGTTCTTTCTTTGATAGAGAGGCCCTTCAGATGGTTATTAATATTTTGGTCACTTCACAATTGGACTACTGCAATTCACAATATGTAGGACTATCCTTGAAAATCATCTGGAAGTTCAATATCCTGGTCATCATCTATAAAGCCCTCATTTATATAAAGCACAGGGGATGATAATTTGAGGGACTGTCTGTCCTCATTTGTTTCTCTCCATCTGGTGCAAGTCCCATCAGCTAAATGTTGCCTTATGGGACTGAAGAAGCATCTCTCTTTGGTTTCAACATCTGTCCTCTGTAACAGCACCCCTCCCCTCACATATGACTCTCTTGTATCGTATAACTCTCTTGGGATTGAGTGAACTTAACAAATTCAATAAATATATAGATAAGTAAATAAAAAGAACTCAAGATTATCCTCCCTTTGCTTACATCATCATAAACAAAAATCAGATTATAAACTTCATGAAATATATTAATTCAGGACAAGTTATAGACAATATTACATTTGTGAGGAAAAGAATAATTCCAAGAAACAGGAAATATAACATTATACCAGCTGACAAGGAATGTTTGTTGGGAATTTGTTATTTATCTGTTCTGGAAAATGCAATATTTTCAACAAATCAAAGAATGCAGCAATGTGTTCTTGTGGTGTCATTGTAAAATTGTGACATTTTACAATGATATTTTGTTGTGATCATATTATAACAGCAACTTCATTAGTAAACCAGTGAGTATTGTTAAGTATAGATATAAGATCGATTTTTTTCTTCCTCCTTTTCTTTTTTAGTTTGTAGTTTTAATTTGTTTGAGGTTGTCTCTTTTTAATTTTTAATAGATTTTTTTCAAAAACTTTAGTTTTTTAAAAGTTTAGAAATGTTTTCTTCATTGTATTTCCATAAAATTAATACTGGTAAATAAAAATAAATGACTAACCACAAAAAATGAGGAAAAGTGAATAAGAAATTCAGGTGTCATGAGTTTCTTTCTCCCCTTAAATTCACAAAACTATTTTGTAAAATAGAATAAGATGTGACATTCATATTTGCTGGATTTTCTGATTCTTGTATGCCTACTCCACCCCAAGACCCAAGGGCTGAGACTGTACAATGAGATGGAAAAGAACTTCCTATGCTTTATGTTTCCTTAACTTTCTTAGAAAAAGTGTAGAAATACCACAGAGGCTGGATGCCTGCCAGATGGTATTTGTGTCAGGTTTTAAAATATTTTTGTTAAAGCCACTTAAAAAGGCTTTTCAAACAAAAAAAAAAGGAAGCAACCATTTCCAAATAGTATTTCAAACATGAAATGTCTCTGAAACACGCAGGATGAGGATTTGAGTATTTCAGACTAAAGGAGCTCCCCTCAATAGCCTCTGTCTTTGAGCAGCTTGTTTTCTAAACGTGTTTCTTAGGAGAAAGTTATTGTAACTTGGCTCCATTTGCAGCCTGAGGTTTCACAGGCACAAGAGCAATCAAGCAGAGGCAACTCAAATGTTTAATATCTGCCTTGGGCAAGGAGGGAAGGGGGAAGTAAAAAGAAAAGAAAGAAAGAAATGAAAATATGGTACATGCAAGCTAGGGAAAAATATTAGTCTTATGTCTAAGGCTCTGAAAAGATTTGTCTAAAGCGTACATTTTAGTATGAGCCATACAGGTGTTTCCCATGCTGTTGAGAGCCTGTGAGCTGACCTGGGGACAACCCAGGAAGATCATATGGTATAATGTAACAGGAAACTTTCCGCTGCAGTATGCTTCAGTAGAAAAATGCAAATCAACTTATTTCCCTCTTCTAGGAGGATTTTAGATAACGGGTCCTGGGGCAAAGTAACCCCTTCCTCAGTTCCTTTTCCATCACCCATTCTCCAATTTTGCTTTGGGAAGGGAGGGAGGAGGGAGAACAGTAGGCACTGAGATGAGGAAGCAGATGCATAATAATGAATGAGGGAAAAGAAAGTGCATATTTGGGAGGAAGTGAAGTACATTATGATTGTACTGGTATCTCCGTGTGGAACGCAAAACTGAGTATATTCCAAGTTTGCTCAGAGCCCAGTTGTCCACAAGGGTCATTAGCAGCAAATTGTATTGTCTGCTCCCTCACTTACTGGCAGGGTCAAGGTGTGTGTTACGAGCAGGTTGAGCCATTCTTGGCTGAGAATAATGGAAATCAGAAAATAATCTCTCTTTTGCCCCCTAGTGAAAAATGCAGTCAGTTCCTACATCTCCAGAAAGTTATGCTTATATTGGATTGAAATAGCACCTGGTTATCTCACCTTTAAAAGATTGGATTTCTTTTAGATTTTGGAACAGAACACTCATGTTGTACTCTTTTGTAAAGGAAATCTAGTTTTTAGATTTGTTTTGTTAATTTAATGTATTAGATTTGTTATGATTGCCCACTCCAAAAGTCTCTAGGCAACTTATAAAATCCTTTCTCCCTCCCAAAAATAATTAAAACCCACATAAATGGGCAGCCCAGACTAAATCAGATAGCACAGTAAACGGCATAAAAATATGTCAGGGGCCCCATCATTATCTAACATCCAAAATTAATTGCAGATCTGGGAGCAGAGGTGTGAGCCTCACTCAACAAGGAAGGCACCCTTCCTGTGTCTCACAAGATGGCATTGTTTAATTGAAGGGACCTAGAATATATCTACTCTGCCTGAATGTACCAGTAGGCAAAAACATTTGTTGACAAGCATCTTTTTTTTTTTAATACCGGTAGTTATGGAAGTAAATTAGATTATCAAATGCACATTAAGACCATTTTTACACCCACCCACCCACATACATACACACACCCAGACACCAGAGATGACTGAAGAAAAATTCAGACTCATATAAATCTCAGTAAGTTTGTGCACTGTTGTAGCCCCACTTGTGGGAAAGAAAACACCAAGGGAAGAAGCCTAAAAAACCCTGAAGTCCAGGTGGACTTCATAACAGAGTGGAAAAGGTAGACAAGTAATATTTGTCTTTCCTTCTTTCTAACCCTACTCTTTTTAAAACAATGTTTATTCTCATTGGAAACCACAAGAGGAAATGGTGTACCAAACATAGAGAGTGAAAGTAGTATTTGGCTTATATATATAGATCACAAGCATTTTGGATCCCAAACTTTCTCTTATGCCTGCCTTTTTCCCTGTCTAGCACCAAAGCTATGTTAAAGTAAAGGTACAGGCCACAAAGTTTTATGAAAGACTTGGACGGGCATCTGAACTTAGATGTTAAAGGACATATTCTGCTTCTCTGGGATCTCAGAGAATGAGACCATATAGGTCCTAACATATTCCTCGTGAGCCTAGTATACTTTCAGTGTTACTGTATTACTTATAGTGGTACCTCAGTACTCATCCTTAATTGGTTTCAGGAGGTGCAATAAGTAAAAAAGAGGAGTATGTGACTTACCATGTCACCCTTTGTTTTGGCTGGGAAAGACTTCTTTTTCTTGTGTCAACTACCTTCTCAGCATGGCTGATTTCCTGTCTGTCATCTGTGGCTATCTCCATTTCCTGTTGCAGTATGTTGAGTACCAAACAAATGATGAGTGCCAGGATGACATTTTTGCATCAAAATGCTTTGAGTACAAAATTAAAGCAGTTAAGTACTGAGGTTTTATTATGTGTGTGTGTGTGTGTTTTTCTCTCCACTCTTGTAGTTTTGTTCTGGTTATTTAATTGCCTCTGGATGAGATGGGCAGCACATGAATCCTATAAATAAACAAGTAAATAAATAAATAAATTTTGGACATACCAAAGAAAGTGTGTCAGAGAGAACTAAAAAACAAAATCCATTCACTGCTGGAGGAAATAACTGATCAGTTTTACAAGGCAGTGGTTAAATATCTGTGCTATTTAGCTAAGATTTGCTGCGACTGTGGGATTTGAGTATTGTAGTAGAGTAGATGGTTGTTTCTTGAAGCACAGCCTGCAAGTACTTGATGTAATGCAACTGCTATCATTCTTTCCATATGTAAGTTACTGAAAGTGTTGTACTGCTGTCCAAATCCCATATCCCCAAAGATCTTCAAGTTAAAACACAGCCTTGCCCTTTGAGGGCAGTGTACTCTATTTATCAACAATACATATTTTATAACTTCACAACTCCATTTGTATCTCTGCAGGTTGTTCAGGCCAAAAGTCTTTCTGCAGATGTAATGTTTGTAATGCACAACTTGTTTACTGTTCAGAAGTGTTGACTTGTACAGGTATTCTCAGATTCTTTCTGTTGCAACATGCTTATTCAGGTGATTTAATCTAATGACTTTCTAGTAGCTAAAATAGACAAGGATACTTATGAAAAGTTTCGAAATGGGTGTATTTTATTTGCTGCATTAAAAAAAATACCACCTCCTCCTTAAAACTTCAGCAGATTTGCTGGTAACTTTAATAACAGGGCATAAAGGACTAGAAATAATGGTTTGACCATGAAGGATATTTAAATGCATACATAGTAGGGAAGAAGTACTTTTAAATTTGCATGAACCCATTATTTTTCTTCTGTTATTGAAGGAAACCAAACTTTTGGACTTCTATGCAAGATGATGCTTTGATTCTCCATTAATGGCACTCAAAGCAGCAATACTTTTCATCTACTCAGGGAGAAGAATGAGTTGCTTTAATAAACAGCAAGGAGCTGTATTTCCCAAGAGGTACATTCTCACTTTGTCCAAATACAAATGTGTTATGCCCCTAATGTTTAGCTCTTCAAGCTCTGCTTTCAAGGCCTGATTCCTGGATCTCATTAGGTGACACTACTTCATCAATATCACCTGAAGCATAGCGACTCTTCCAAATTGTACAGGGCAGGCGGGAGCTATGGAAATCAGATGATCCTTCAAATATCTGGGCCATATACCATGAGAAGCTTTGTGAATTAATCTATGTGAATTGTACTTGGATGCCAATTGGCATTCTGTACAGCTCACAAAGCAGTGTGTTGCATGAGCAAATGATGACTACCCATGTGGCTGTATTCTGGAAGAGCTGCAACTTCTGAAAGGTATTCAAAAGCTTCCCACATAGATCACATTGCAGTAGTCCACATGCAAAGTGACCAAAACTTGTACAACTGTCCCAAGACTCTTCAGTTCCAGATAAAAAACAACTGGTGCACTAAATATCTGTGATTGAGATTTTCAATCATTCAGAGCATAGTGTCCCAAAGAAGCTTTTCAAAAGACAACTGGACTTTCTTATTTTTTTCCCCCCTTGAAAATGTTTTGCTTCTCATCCAAGAACTGAAGAAGTTTCTTGGAGGAGAAGCAAAATGTTTTTCAAAGGAAAAAAATACGAAAGTCCAATTGATTTTTGAAAAGCATCTTTGAGACAATTGGTGCACTAGATAAATTTGTGCAAAAGCATCCCTATCAGATGGCTGTTGGAATTCTCTCTAAGCTGAAAACCTGCCCAATGTAGGTGGATGAGAATTAATTTGAAATCATTTAAACAAAAAAGCTGGTCAAAATTAGCAACCTTCCTCACAAATGGAACGGGGATGTGTGTCTGCTCACTGCTTGCTTCTATATTTCAACTTCACCAGTATTGCTACTTTGAAAATGTTGCTTCTATGTATGGTCCACATTCCCTAGTATTTGCCTCTTTTCCATTTGTGGTCAGCATTGTGTAATAATGGGATATCCAGTTTGGGATGAGGAATGCAACAGAATGGGTGGATAGGGTCTAATGACAATGATTATGCTTGCTAATGCTTTTTTTCCAGAAGACACCAACGTCTGTCACTTACTATAAATTGAAATAACTAATCCTTAGACCAGTACCTAACTTCAGAACCTTAGCTGATATGTAAAAATATTCAATTTAAAATCAGCAGTAAAGCTAACATGAAAGTGCCAATAAATAATATATGCAAAGCATGTTTTTTATCAATATATAAAGTGTGGAGTTATGAAGCTATTGAAAACAAGCATTAGGAAATGTAATGAAGCAGGAATTAGAACAGCATAGGTCCTCTGGCCATTATAAATGAGAACACCAGGTACCTTGAGAACAGGAAAACTGATGAGTACAGTCTGTTCAGGAGAGAAGGAGGGAAATTTCCCCCAGGAACACATTTCAAATTACTTATTTATGAACTGATGAACTGGGAGACCACCTATAGAGAGACAGAAGCAAGCAGCCTGCTGCAGACAGCTACACAACTCCCAACTAATTGTGCTGCTGTTGTCTGTTAAAACTCCTGCTCTCCAGCTGGGCTTTGGAGGCACAAAATCTAGGCATCAAGTCAAAGTCACACTTTTCATTCTCTCTGGGACAAATATATATACATGCAAATTTTAATCTGGCAGATTCCTTAGGCAAGAGTCCAAAAAACAACAGCTTCAGTCTTACCAATTGTAAGAGGACGCCAGGGTGTGTAGGAGAGGAGCTTTCTATACTGATAACACCACCAATACAGAATTCCCTCCCCTCTAAAAGTCATGGGAAAAGTCAAGCCAGAGGATCCAGAATTCAGGAATATATTTATAAAATTGTAGTTGCTTGGAAGATTTTTCCCATTCTCATCAGTATATTTTGTTTCTATTTGAAACTTGCTTCTGAACATTCATCTTAACTGTTATGACAATGCCTTGAAATTAATCACTCTCCTGATTTAGGGACAAAGGAATATCAAGAAATCAACCACAGCATTAGAACCAATTCTTTCCCTTCTTCCAACAGATAGTTTTCATATTTGTTTCTTAGTTATTAATATTTCTGCCTACATACTTTGATTCTGACAATGATTGGATTTTGCTGAAATTCTTGTTTTGTTTTATTATTTTATTTCATTTTATTTTGATTTCATAAGAAGCTTAAATATTGTTTGATATTGTTATCTGTGTAAAGTTAAGGAATGGAGGAAGAACAAAAGAGGGATCCATCCAATAAGTAATTCCAAAGACAGGTTTGATAGTTGACCAAACTATTTACAGTCATAAATTAGCAAGTAGTCACATTTTTCATACAACGCTGGAGCAGCAAGAATGTACAGTCTGATACAAATCAGATTCAGACTGGATGGGATATGTTTTCCAGATATTTTAAATCGTTAATACAGATCAACTGCAGGCAGTTACAGTGGGTGCAAGTTGTCTGATGAGTGCTAATCTTTCTGAATTTTTACAAATGTAAAATAAGATACAAAAGAATCAACAGTACTGTATCTAAGAATAATTGGTCCCATTACTACAGAATAATTTTCACAGCACTCCCTTAGTGTCCAATGATGTCTGCCTGAAAATGACTTAATCCTACTCAGAACTGGTGTTAAAATAACCTGTCATCTATTCTGCTATGTGGTGCTGTATATTAAAAGGAGAAGAATGGGGGTGGGGTGAGGTGTAGAAAGAGAATGAAAAGAGAAATATCCATGGGCTTCAATCATTTGGAAGAAATCATGATTTTTTGCAGAAGACTGTCTATTGATAGCATTTACACTATTGAAAGATGACAGTTACAATGTAGAATGGTGGCATAATGCATTGCCAGCTACTAGGAAAATTCTGTATCACTTTTGGGTTATTGAGTTATCAAATTAATGTCAAAGTAATTGTCATTTGTGAGTATAACTGCCAGGATAACTACATTTAGATTAAAAAAAACATACTGCCTTTGATCAGTCTCATAAACTGTTCTCATTTTCGAAAAAGTTTTACGAAGTCAATTAAATACTTCTTTTCATCGGATAAATTGATTCTCTTTATTTTAACCAGTAAAGATATCTTGATAACTTCATGAAAACAGAATCAATTGTATTTGTGCTAATCATTAACATCCGCTAGTTTACCAGCTATAATTTTATTTATCTTTTCACTGAAAAAATCTATAAAGCAGCAAGACAAACAAGCTTATGATCAGACCAAACTAAAAATCAACTACACACTATATCAAAATGATAATCCAAATGGCATTAACAAAATGAAATAAACACAAATCATAAATTACAGCAATAAATTTAAAAGCTAAATGGTGATTTAGATAAAGTAAAAACAATCTTGCTTCAAGCTCAGTGTCTATGGCTATATGACTACATTCTTGTATTCTCTTGACAACTATTTTAAAAAATTTTTCCAGAAAATCTAGCTTTATTATTCTTTAATGATGGCCCATCCAAGTATAAACCAGGACTGATTCTGCTTAGCTTCCAAGCCTATATTAAGGAAATTGTGGATGCTACGTGTTCAGATGGCTCAGATTAACAATCTCACACCCACACTGGATAAAGGAAGAGCTGGATAATGTTGGATATGCCTTCCCAATACCAATTCTAAACATTTTCCTCATGGTCTGAGTGTTCAGTGCTATGATGAGAGGCAGCCTGTATCACTGAGCTTTGATACATTATTTCACCTTGAATTATTATGTCCAGTTCTGGACATTGAACATAATAGAATACTTTATTGGCCAAGTGTGATTGGACACATAAGGAATTTGTCTTGGTGTAAATAATCTCAGTATACATACAAGAAAAGATACATTCATCAGGAGTCGAGAATCATAACGTACAACACTTAATGATAGTCATAGGGTACAAAAAGCCATCAAATCATACTAGGAAACAATCAATATAAATCCTAAGGATACAAGTGACAAAGTTACAGTCATACAGTCATAAGTGGGAGGGGATGAGTGATAAGGAGTGACAAGAATATTTATAATAATAGTAGTGCAGACTTTGTAATAGTTGAACAGGGTTGAAGGAATTATTTGTTTAGCAGAATGATGGCTTTCGGGGAAAAACTGTTCTTGTGTCTAGTTGTTCTGGTGTGCAGTGCTCTATAGCATCGTTTTGAGGGAAGGAGTTGAAACAGTTTATGTCCAGGATGTGAGGTGTCTGTAAATATTTTCACAGCCCTCTTTTTGACTTGTGCTGTATACAGGTCCTCGATTAAAGACAGGTTGGTAGTAATTATTTTTTCTGCAGTCCTAATTATCCTCTGAAGTCTGTGTCTGTCCTGTTGGGTTGCAGAACCGAACCAGACAGTTATAGAGGTGCAGATGAAAGACTCAATAATTCCTCTGTAGAACTGCATCAGCAGCTCCTTGGGCAGTTTGAGCTTCCTGAATTGGTGCAGAAAGAACATTCTTTGTTGTGCTTTTTTGATGACGTTTTGGATGTTAGGTGTCCATTTTAGGTCATGTCATATCATAGAACTTAGAAATTTGAAGGTCTCTACTGTTGATACTGTGTTGTCTAGTATTGTAAGAGGTGGTAGTATGGGAGGGTTTCTTCTAAAGTCTACCACCATTTCTACGGTTTTGAGTGTGTTCAGTTCCAGATTGTTCTAGTTAACCCATGAGACAAGTTGTATAACCTCCTGTCTGTATGCGAATTTGTTGTCTCGAATGTTCTTTAAAAGTGTTTAGAAACTGGAACAGATGCAAAGAACTGCTATGAAAATGATCAGCAAATTAGAAGTTATCCAGTTCAGAGAAGATAAGGGAATTAGATATATTTAGCCTTGAGCAACCAAAGAAATGTCACACAAAAGAGGGCCATGATCTAGTCCATACATAAGTTTGTGCTTCTTCAAAAAAAACCCCAAAGGAATAATATACATCTACTATATTCAGTGATTGATTCTGGATGAATGTTAGAAAAATGTTCTAGTGATAAGAGCTGCTTGAGAGTAGAAGAAAATGAATGTGTTCAACCAGGAGCTGACCTGCCAACTGTTGGGCATGATTTAATTTGATCCATGTGCTGAACAAGGGATCAGAGGATTTGATTACATAAATAAGCCCTTTCAAATATATTATTTTATGATTGATCTAAATCCTACTTTGGGAGATGAGAACACTTAAACTGCTTATTAATGTCATTAGGCTCTAACATAATGTATATTGTGAGTGAGTGGAATTAATCGAATCCATATTTACATTAAGGACAATCATGGCATGATTGAATATCTACATTAAGTAGGGCTTTGGAGATGAGCATTATCACAATGCAGAAAATACCCAGTTCTGTTTATAGCTGATTCAGGTTTGTTGTGGAAGTGTTAAATCAATGTTAAGAATCAATAATGAAAAGGGGAACAACCAATACATTGACTCTGACATCTTGAGATTCAGACTGGGATTATATTATCTTCCAAAACTAAAGGACCAGCTTTAGAGTTTAAGAGCTCTTTCGGGTCCACCTTGTTGTTAGGATTTATGTGGCACTGTTTTCATGGTGTACGTTTTACTAATTGATGCTGGTGTGTCAACTCTAATCCTTGTGGAATAAAACTAACTTAGTTATGTTTTTTCCAATCTTTTATGTAGAATTAGTAACACTTAATTAAGATTTTAGTTACTGGGTTAATTTAAGGCTGGCTCTAAGAAAGACATCTTCAAGTAGAATAGAATAGAATAGAATACTTTATTGGCCAAGTGTGATTGGACACACAAGGAATTTGTCTTGGTGTAAATACTCTCAGTATAACACAAAAGAAAAGATACATTCACCAGGAGTCGAGAATCATAACGTACAACACTTAATGATAGTCATAGGGTACAATAAGCAATCAATCATACTAGGAAACAGTCAATATAAATCATAAGTATACAAGCGACAAAGTTACAATCATGCAGTCACAAGTGGGAGGGGATGAGTGATAACGAATGGTGACAAGATTTAACAGTTATAGTGGTGCAGACTTTGTAATCATTAGTATCATGAGCTAATGTTTAATTTCAAAGCATTAGAACTTGATGGTCTAATTGCTGTTCCCTGTTGGAATGTCTACACTTTATCCAGGTAGCTCATATAGAATTTTGTTCTTTCAGTTTTTTCACTTTCAATGGTATATGTAGGAATGTAGGAACATACGTATGCATGCATGTATTTGTTTGGGTCTTCTGTTAATTTTGGTGTAGGTATTAGTTTATTGTTGATATAGTGGATAAGTCACTTTTTCACTTTTTCAAATTGTTGTCAAATTTTGTATTTACTTGAATGGTTATGAAACAATTGTTCCATTCAAGACCTGTTGACATTACAATACCCTTTCTTCTGTTGCTCTGCATTTCATAAAGCCCATGTCACACTGCACCAATGGATGGAAAGAGGATGTAAAATGGAGAGAAACACTTGCCATCTGTTGGTTAAACGTTGATTCATCCGTTTGTACGTCACTGCCTCCATTTTTCATCCTCTCGATCACATCCAGCATCCGTCGACTGGAGGTTCCATCTGCTCAAAAACTTTTGAGCTGCTCAAAACTTTTGAAGCAGAAAATGTATCCAACGCCGTTTCAGTTCTGCATCCGCAACGCATACGGGGAACATCCGTTCTACATCCGTCGTCAATCACGTTATGCGTCGCTATATCTGCGTAAGCCATCTGCTACACGTCCTCGCCAACTCCAAATCCGCTTCCAGCGAAAAACGACAGCAGGGAAGAAGCAAAACGGACGCAGAACGGACACAAAGCGTTTAGTACAACGGATGGGAAAGGATGAAACGGATGCAGCCGCATACAAAGCATTTAAAATGAAAAAACGTCGCAGAGGGGACCTATCTCATTGATATTAAGGATGTCTAGAGGATGCCTAAGGATGCAAAAAGACACATAAGTGGGAAAACCTATTACTTGCCATAAAAAGGAGTGAACTCACCTGATCTCACTTTCAGCCAGCAAAAGCCCCTCTGTGCGACCTCTGCATGCCTTCATCTGCTCTTCTCTTCCACAGCTTCATTGACTTGTCACCATGGATCGTAACACAATCCTTTTGGTAGCCACACATCGTCCTGCAACAGTTCGACCATCTACAGGCTCTTTCAATTTGTCTACCAGAAAGAAAAGGGAGTCGGCAAGAAGCGTCTGGTCTGAAGATGGATCACCAGAAGAGCAGAGTTACTGGACTGACAACAAGCTGTATGGTGGAGTTGAGGAACGAAGACACTCGTGATTCCAGAACTTCTCATAGGATGCCTCCAGCCATGTTTGACGAGTAGTGTGGAGCTGCTGAGACCCAGGTTTGACCAAGGCCAATAACGGCAACTTTCGCCCAGCCTGGACCCTGGATCAAGTGGCACTACTCTCCCCACCTGGCCATCCGGGACCACTACAGGAGCATGCATACAGCTGGAGGGTGCCACACAACACCATCAGCATTGGGTCAAGAAGTGTGCAGTGCCATCTCGAGAGAATAACCTGGAGGAGCTCTCCAGTGCCCCTCACTGAAAACTGGAAGAAAGTTGCAGAGCAGGTGGTATCAGAAGTGAAACTTCCCCCACATCCATTGGATGCCATAGATGGCAGCATGTGGCTCATGCAAAGCTCCAGCCAAGTCGGGGTCCACTTATTTCACTACAAGGGCTTCTCAGCATCATCCCTTGGCCTATGGTCGATGCTGACACAAGTTCATGTACATCATGGCTTCGCACCAGTCAGCTTCAGAAATGCCCATATACAACGCCAGTACCTCAAGGAGGGCTGAAATGCAACCTCATCATGGCTCTCCAGATCAAGACCCCCTGCCCAACGACACACAAGATGTGCCCTACTTCATCGTGGGGGTATGAGCCTTCTCCCTCAGAAACCTACCTCATGAAGCCCTACACTTCAAGATATCATCACCCGTAGAAGAGATGCTTCATATCTCAGGCTGTCTCAGCAGGCGGGTGGTCGAGCCCACGTCTTTGGCATCCTGGCCACAAAAACACGTTTCAGTACTTCGTACCCATGCAGCCTCACCCAGAGGACCGTGAGCGATAGGATCGTGAACGTTTGCTTCATCTGCACAAATCTCACTGTGCAACCGCTACCCAGTGTCTGCAGACAGCGCTCGTCACCTCCACAGGCATGGGGACATGGAGCGCGGGAGATGGAGCAGGAAACTCTGATAGACACTCGTGGATGTGCAAGGCGCCAACAGAGCTTCATGTGACGGGAAGACAGAGCGCCACACCTCCTGAAATACTGGTGCAACTCCCCAGCTGACGAGCGTGGAGTTGGCAAAAGGATGATGGATGCTTAATGATCTCCTTCGCCTGTTTTCATCACCACTGTAGATTGGCTAGTAGTTGGGTGCGGCCTACAATGACAGGCATTATAAAGAGTTTGTGTTTATATTGACATGTGCATGATTTGATTACATGATTATTGATAATAAAGGCCATAGTTTGCGACCAGGAAGCGTGGACCATACAGTCCCATAGTTGCTTCACTCGAGTTTATCTATCCCACCTCTTACCTCTTTCCAGGTATCGCTGCCCATCCACAGCGTATTACCCATCCCACAGGTATCCTGCCATCCACTGCATCTCTAACCATCCCACAATGCATGCAAAGGCTTAACCATTCTAAATGTTCACCGCTTTTTTACAAAAATAAATGAAGCAAAGTAATTGAAGCAAGATAATCTTTGTTAATACAGCTTTGTAACAGAAAGAACCCAAGTCCATCCAAAGCAAAACATAAGTCACAGTGCCACCCACGTCTCTGGCACTCTTCTTGGTCACTTGGAAGCGTGCCCAGTCTCAGGTGAAGTCCTGGACTGCTGTGCACGTGGCTGCCTGCTGAATCTGGTCTGAGGCGCCACTGGGTTGCCTGGCCCCGAGAGAACGCGTGGTGTTGAGGAACTCGTCTGAGAGCTGGCTCAGCCCCATGATTGAGACCTCTTCCTCCATGACATGGGGTGTCAGCCCCAATAGCCGATGACAAATGTACTGAGGCTGGGCTTGCTGATGAGGTGCGATGAGGAGCAGTGTAGTGGGGCTGTCTGCTCTGTGCTGCTGAGGACTGGCATGGTGGCATCTGGCATGGTGCATCTGTTGGTGTGGCTGCATCGGTGGCAGTGGGCTGCATCAGTGGATCAGTGGGCACAGTGCGTCTGATGTACCTGTGCCTGTACCTGGAAGGCTGCCTGTGCTCTGAGCTCCTGGTAGCCGTAGGCTTTAGAGGAGGGCCTGTGGGGAAAGCCTTGGAAGGGCAGCTGACATGCACCTGTGGAGCGAGGCCTGGACTGGTATGAGCAGTTCATCTTGGTTGCGAGAGTTTGAAAAACGTATCGTGATCCTGTCCTTCCACCACCTGTCTGGGTTCCGACCATGTTAATAGGTCTGGTTATTGATAGGGAGGAAGGTTACGGTTGAGATGGGGCGTCGTGTGTACCAGCTGAGAGAAGAGATCCAACCTGCTCCTGATGGTGTCTCTTACTCCTCCACAGGACAGTGGTCTGCCCCTCCGTCTGCCTCTGCTGCTTTCTTGAGGTGGAGCGTGGGGGTGAATGCGGGTTGGCTTGTGGGAAGTGCCCATCTCCTTTCTACCAACTGCGTCAGGGGTCCCTCACGCGCGTCCAGCACTAATACAGTGTCGGGGCTCGCTGTCGGCATGTCCACAATACCTGCTGACAGGAGCTGACTCCTTTGCCAGAAAGAATGGCTCTCAGCAGATCCTCCCTGAGAGACGGTTGGTGAGAGGCTGCTCCTCGTGCAGATCTACCCTCCAAGAAGCTGCACTTGGCCATCACGTTAGTTCCTCCGTCCATCAGCTTGAACGCGCCTGCCAATTTTTGAGCGTGCAGCTTCCCACCCAGGTGTGCATGTGCTTCCCCAGCTGAGGTAGCCACCTCCGAAGTTAAGCCCACTCTCCGCCCTTCTCTCTCCAAGCAGCCTGCTTCCTCTGGTATCCGATTAAGACGTTCCCCTTTCCGCAAAGATATCATTCTCCCTCAAGCACTCCAGCACCTCCTCCTCATGTCTCCTCTTCTATGTGTTTGCTCCCTCTCTCCCGTTTCAACGCGTCGCCTCTTCCTCCTTGCAGCCATTGGGCCCTCATCAGATGGGGCTCGAGGGGGTCGGGGTTGAGTTGAGGGCTGTCCCCTCCACACCACCACCACCAGCCCCAGCAGCCAGCAACAACCAGCGTAAAAGCAGGACCACCGGACCACAGATGCAACCGCCCAGCAGCAGCAACACAAGCAGCAAGCACAGGCCCCAGCGAGCACCGCAGAGTAGCACACCAGACGCACAGACAGAGCACCAGCAAAGGCGCGAGCAGGACCATGGAGCACCAGCAGACCAAGAGCACCACTGGACCGGCAGGACCGGAGCAGCGCCACAGATACAGCACCAAGCATGGACGCAGAAGCAGCATCAGCAGAGTAAGCACCACTAAAGCACCACATCTCTCTCTG
>BHFT01061842.1:0-14099 GCA_004320025.1 Laticauda laticaudata
AAACTTCCCCAGCTCTGCGTTTCAGAGTGAGGGCTGAGGTGAAGGCCCAGCTGTAGTGCTCACGGTTCGCCACTGCTTAAGGATAAGTGAAAGATTTAGTTCATTGCATACAGGATGTGGTGAAAAACTTAAATTTCATTGGCCAAGTAAACACATTATATAACAAGCCCTTTAATACCCCCTTCCACTTTTAATAATATATTGAAATCCTGGAGGCGAGATGATGAAGAAAATTCATAGTTTCAGGAGAAGGAAAATTTGATGTGGACCAATTCCTGCTTGACGAAAACATTTAGAGGGGGTTTGAAGAGTATATTATCAACAAGATTAGACCATTTAACTCCTTTTTACACACCTCCTCACTATATCCAGTGAGCAAAAATATTTCATGTTTACTGTTGACACAGCTCAGTGATCTAAAGTGTATGGAATTTCCTTTTCAATTCTATAACTTTAAATTGAAGATTTGATTGAATGTATGAGTATCCAAAATTATTTGCTCTGCAAGCTAGGATCATGCAAAAGACAAACTTTTATATTTCCATTCTTTCACACAAATTTGGTTTCAACACGGGGGGAGGGTCAGTTATTGCTATTTCTAATGGAAACATTAAAAAGTGAGTTAAACAGAAGTGCATTATAAATTATCTGCTTGTCCATAGCTTCATTGTTTAGCACACTTCATTTATTTCCTGTTTCACTTTATTAAATTCATATTTGCAAACTGAAGCCATCAAGACTTGACAAAGCAGATAAAGTAGGATTTCAGCTTTGGTTTTATCTGAATGGCCTTTTTATTATTTCAGTCTTCTGCCATTATAGCCAGCAAGGAGAGGAGGGAAGAGAAAAGCTTGTGCAGGCCTCTTCTAAACTGAAGGATGAAGTAACTTTTTCAGGGACATCATTGCAAGAGTTTTGTTGCACCGTGTACTACAAAATGCCACTTTGCTGAGCTGCTCTGTAAGTTTAGCTCTGTGGCACTGAAGGGTCAGCCAGAGAAGCATTTATAGTGACGGATCTTTGCTAATGATCCATTGTTTCCCCTCTGAACAGGCTGCTGACATTAAAAGCAACTATAACAAATATTCTTAAAAGGGATATGTGTGTAATTGCAAGCTTTGAGCCATAGATTTCCACTTCATCTGATTGATTTGAGCAGTCTTGTATGCTAGACCGCTCTGCATTTTCATCCATCGCCTTCTTTTGCTCCTTCAAATGCCACAAAACCTTTCAGAGGCCTCCCTGGTGACCTGATCCTGTTCCTTTGTCTGGCTAAATAATTTCAGTGAACATTGTGGGGAGAGAAGGAGGACTGTGAGGGTGTGAACAACGATAAAAAAAAAAAAAGCATCCATTTCTATGTTCTCTTTTGTTTCATTGCTGGGGAGTTGTGTGCAACAAATAAAAATGATCGCGATGCTGTAAAATGTTCATCAGAATGCTTCTTTCAGTTTAGTAGAAGGACCAGGGTAGAGAAATCTATAGCAGAGCACCTATGGTAGATATTTGTCCATCTTGCTTCAATTGTCTCCATATTAGAAGTGCAAAAATCATCGTAGAGTTCAAAGGAGAAACAGATCACTTTTTTCAAGTTCTCTTGGAGGGAAAGAACTCCATCTCCTAACCTTTTGCCCCAGAGAGTTTTAAACTTGAGAAAACTCTATCACATTGGCCCAAAATACTACTGCTACTACTATAACTACTACTACTACTACAGTACCTCTTCTTTTCACCAAATCCTGAAACCTATTGTCAACCCAGCATGAGCAAAGCAAAACATTCTTCAGATGGTTTTAAAAATGAGTTTTCAAGTTCGAGAGAGACTGAGGTGTGAACCCAAATGGGTTCTTAGGTAACCAATCAAATTTGCAAATGCTGTTCCTCATTATATTTTTCCAATTCGTCAAAAAGCAAGAATTGGAAAGAAGAGTCTATCCTTTTCCAGGCATCCTGCCTCTCTAGGCTGCATATACTATTCCATTTTTTTAAAAAAAAATCATACATATCCCATTCTGTTAGCTAGTGGGCAGCTTAATTAGCAAACTATCTCAAGCTGGCCCAAGGTCAACTGGGACAAAAAAGCAATGAATAATTTCCCTTTGCAAATATCAAATCTAACTATACACTGGATCTGCCCTTTCCATGTATCGGAACACACAGTTCTTCACCAGAGAGACATTCTGGGGGGGGGGGGNGGGGGGGGGGGGATGGGACTCAATTACTAATAATGTGTCCTCTCATTAACATTTAATTAATAACTTCAAGGGATAAAGCATGTAGTAGAGAAAAGGACTGTGGACACAACTTTTTAAATCAAAGTATTGCTTAAATCAAACCTTGTGATAGTTTACATCAAGTATATAAAACTCCTTCACACATACACAATCACCACAAGTTGACCTGTGGCTTGTCATGTGAAAAAAATTCCAAGTTTCCATGAGAGATGCATTTGGTATTTATTTCTGGATTTGTGAATTGACGCGAGTAAACCTTGGGCATTTCTCATTTCATACTGTGAGTGTTATTTCTTCCCAAACTGAGAGACCAATCTTCACCAACCTAGTGCTCTTCAAATGTGTTGTTGTTAGGAACAAGTGATGTGGAATTTGTGTAACCTCTTTTCCTCCTACCTGGCATGCTTTATACTTAGAACATGCTGGTAAAACTTGGCATTCGGTTTTTGGCCCTGAATAATTTGTTTTGCCTCAAAGTGGTTGATTCCCCCTAGACAAATCCATAAGCAATTTTTTTGTAACAAGTAGTTCAGAGCACATGTTTGCTTCAACAGAAGAAGGCTAACTTTCATACATGCCAAATAGGACATTCTTTTCCATGTTCAGAAACTAGATGATGAAAGTATTATTTTATTTTGTTTTTTAATTATGTATTTATGTCCTGCCTTTATTATTTTTACAAATAACTGAAGGTGGTGAACATATCCAACACACCTTCTCCTATTTTCTGTACTATAACCCTGTGAGATGGGTTAGTCAGAGAGAGAGAGAGAGAGAAGGAGAAAGAGGGAGGAAGGAAGGGACCCAAAGTAACCCAGCTGACTTCCATGCCTAAGGCAGGAGCAAAACTCACAGTCTCCTGATTTCAGGCCTGGTGCCTTAACCACTACACCAAACTGCTCTCTTTTAAATCTTTCTTTCCTTATGAGTGATATTCTCAAACGGGAACATGACTGGCTTACTTCACTCAAAATGAGCCGCAATGAAAAATTATCTTTCGAATAGGGAGAGGCCAATCATTGTAATAATAGACTGGCATGTGCATTTAATAATTTGAAGAGTTATTAAAATATGCTGGGAAAAATGTATTTTTCTCAACTAAACGAAGAAGCCTCTGGAAGAAACATTGTTAAGGGGAAAAAACAATAAAGCCAAGATCGAGTTGGCCTCCTTCCAGTTGAGCACTGGGAATAATGAAGTTGGAGGCTGGAGGGAGAAGCGATCTCAAAGGCTCTGAATGTTTATGGACACAGCATGCAACCTGGATGGGCCTCTATCTGAAACTGTCTCCCTCTAATTTTCTACTTCAGTGACAATCCAGCACAGGGCTATCAATCACAGTCAGAGAGAGTTCAAAACAGATCTTTCTTCTTCTGTCTTCCCCAGCTCAGCATATGTGTTCTAAGTTTTGGAGAGCAGGTGCCTGGTGCACAGTTAATTCCTAAACCAAAATTCTTTTTCCCAGCTTAAACAATATGAAATGCCAGCCAAGCTGATTCTGTTTAATTCCTCTCCTGTTTGAATGTAATTCTTCATAATTATGTAAAACTGAGTGAGGATGGACAACTAGAATTGCCTTGGATTTTTGCATTGGCCAGTGGACTAAGTTGGGGAAGTGTCCCATCTTGTTCTCAACCTAGGCTTAACCTTTGGCCAGAAATATACAAGGAGATAGTAATCATTCCTTGCCACAAGCAGCTATCCGGTTGTCAGTCAATTATTTGCTGGAGATTGTAGATTGTATTCAAGAATCCAATAAAGAAAAGAAACAGATGAGGACTGACACTACTATCCCTCCTTGCAGAAACAGCATGAATCTGAATTATAGATGTATGGTTTCAGGCTCTCCTTCTTCTCAAAAGAATATCACAACACTGAAGCCACTAACAAGACATCCTCCTTCCCTCAAAAGATCCATCCCAAGTCATTCTATGGAGCAAGGCAATAATGGAGATGCCTCCTTGAAACAAGTTTCCACATAGTCACATCACACAACCTTTTAATGAAATCTGCCTATTGTCAGCAGAAACCCTGACCTTTACACTGCAGTGGCTAAACGATATGCATTTGAGGTGAATAGCTTTGAACAGATCCTTGACTTGTACATCCATCATGGTACTCAGAGGGCTAGAACTCCAGTAGAAGCTGGTCACATTAACATCCAGTCCCTATGATGTCAACTGGACATCCAGAAGCAGTTGGCATTTCAGGAACAGCAGTTCTCCATAGAAATCTATCACATGCCCATGGACAGAGAAGTTGAAAGATGAACAAGATGAACTCCCTGTCCCAAGTCCTGAACTTTCAGAAAAGATAATTAAGCATATCCCATACATGCATGGCTCTCTCTTTGTCAGAAATGTTTGGAACAGGGGTGTCAAACTGAAGGCCCGAGGGCCAAATCCAACCCACAGGGCCATCCTGGAAACAGAACTGGCTCGCAGGGCCACCCTGGAAACAGGACAGACATTCCTGCAGTGCCTCTGCTAGAAAATGGAGCTCAGGAGGGCCATATGTGACCTTCCCAAGCTCCATTTTCCCTAGCAGAGGGTTGCAGGAGACCACTGCAGCTGAAAACGGAGCTCGCAAGGGCTACATGTGGCCCTCCTGAGCTCTGTTTTCTCTGGCAGAGGGTTGCAGGAGGCTGTTGCAATCAGAAATGGAACTTGGGAGCCCATTTTCACTGGCAAAGTGCTCGGGCCACCAAAGGCGCCCCTGACACAAATGATGTCAAGCTGGCCATGCTCACCCTGGCCATGCCCCCTCTGCCNCCCCCCCCCCCCAGGTCAAATATAACCCTGATGCAGCCCTCAATGAAATCAAGTTTGACACCCCTGGTCTAGACCTTCAAGAGGCATCTCTGAGTGTTTGATTTCAGGCTCACCAGGTCTATTGTACATTTTATCTCATCCAATAGTAAAGTTCTGTGTGGTTTGTTATTCTTTTCTTATATTTCAAGGGGGAGAGAAATGTGTGTAATAAATCTTTTTTTCTTGACAATATTTTATAGAATATATTTCCAGACAATTCTTTAATATATTATTCTGATTTTAATTTTGTTTCCTTTTTATGAACCTGTAGTCCCTCAATTTGGGGTAGAGTCGGGGCGGCTGTGTGGAACTGGGTTCACACCTAAGAGAGAAATCTAGGATTGAACTCTGAACCTTCTGAATGGAAGGTGAACATCTTCACCACTAGGCCACTATGTTGCTGCAATTCTGCCATCACTGTGTAAATATAATATATTACATAAAATATTTCTCTCTCATTTTTTCAGTAATTATTTTATATCTTTTTCCTTCCTAACTTCCTCCAAGAGTCCATTTTTATACCTCCCATTAATATAATTTTACACACTTCCATGGTAATATTATTTTCCTTACGTATTCAAAATAAGCATTTTCTAGGCAGAGGCTCACCAAATACTGACAATTCTCTTTTAACTTTGGCTCTCCAAGATGGTCCAATCCATTCCCCATACTCATCACATTTCCATGTCATTTTCCAGATCATTCTACACTGTACCCTACCCCAGGACTCATCCATTCAGACTATTGCAGAATTCATCTCTGATAATCATTCAATTATCACCTTTACTAAAATGCAACATTCAACTATTTTGAATCTATAACTTCTATTGTACTTTGATATGCACTCCCAGCAATGAAACTGATTCATATGTTCTGACATATATTTCAGCTCTTTCACTCATAATTAAGCTTACTTCTTCAGTTCCCTGCATATATCACTCCATAAGATTGGGTCATTTTCATTTAGATATATTAGACCCTTCCCTTTTATCTAAGTTTTACAGGCAGGCAACATGTCTGTTGTTCTTTCTTTTATTTCTTTAATTAATACATACATGTTCTTTATCATTTATTGTTGTCATCAGATGAGTCCATAAATACTAACCTCCACTATCCATCATGGCTTTCATCAATCAGTTGTTTCACATCATGTTTTTTATAAGATAAATATGTAAGCTAGGTTACCAGTCTTAGTCATACTTACTACATACATTTTTTGCTCACAGTAATGATAATAAAGGTCAGTTTGGGCACATTTTGACCAGTATACAATAACTGCAACCAAAACTTAATTTTATGCCCAGCACATTGACATCAGGATTTCTCTTCTGAACTGATCTGCAAGCCAAACATACTTTTTCATGATTCCTGCCAATTAGGAGTGTGGGGTATACTGATATACAATTAAAACACAGGCTTTCTTTAAAAAAAATAAAATAAAAAGCATACTTGAGAAATAACTGTATTTTTTCCAGATAAATAGCAGACATGTGTTCACAGTCTGAAGACTTTTGCAAAATACCTGAATATATATAGTATGTAAATGTTTGATTTATTGATAAGTCTTCTCTAATTGCATCATCTATACAATGAACTATAATGAGCCATTAGTAATTCCTTTCCTCAATCCTTCTTGTTCCTAGAATGTTTTTAACGGAGGCTTTTGAAGCAGTATTATTTTCATCAGTAAAATTGAGAGTGGAGGTTTTAGAGTTTTTTTTAAAAAAGTCCCTTCAGTCAATTTCCTGTAGGATGTTTAAGCCAGGCTTTTGTTAGCCAAGTGCAAGGACCTCCATCTTCTTTTGTTGAACATCAAGAACCCCTTTTTGGATAAATTTATCACTATTTAAGATTTCTTTCACAAGGCATGAAGTGTTTCTGCAGATGCTTTAAGTATGCAGTTCAAACTTTAAAGCCCCAGTCCCACTGCACTTACAGATGCAAAGAGGATGTAAAACGTTAAAAAAAGTTTGCCATCCGTTGGAAAACGCTATGCATCCGTTGTGTACTTCATACATACGTGTTCATACGCTCGTATCCCTCGAGCATTCATCCAGCTGCATTTCATCCACGCAAGAAGTTTTGAAGCTGCACAAAACTTTGTGAGCAGGGATTGAACCTTTCCGCCCGTACGATGTACATCCCGACATATAGGCAACAAATGTTCTATGTCCATTATCATCATTAAGAGGTCCGCTGTTATCCTCTGCATCCTCCTGGCCATCCCCTCAACTTCACCATCCGCTGCAGCCTTGAAAATGAAAGAGGGAAGAAACGAAAGGTACACGGAATGTCCTACAACGTTTAGTATGCACCGGAAATAGAAAGGATGTTAAGCGTAGCATCTCATATATAAACATTAAAACGGACAAAACATTTGTATATGGGACGTATCTCGGTCGATATAGGATGTCCTGGGGATGTCTAGAGTATGTGGAAAGGACAACCTGTGGATTACCGATATTTCCTATAAAAAGGGGAGACAATCATCCTGGACATCTTCAGTATGGATCACACAGCTGTGGTGTACAGACCTCTTCACCATTGTTCTTGGTCTTCACATCATCAGTTGATCTCCACCATGAGATCATGACCACAGTCCCCATATGAATAGCTGTGCTCATTCATCACCAGAACCAAAACCTGTTTCAGACTGTTTCACACCTTTTATACAGAAGAGAAGGAGACGGTCAAGAGCTGTGTGGGTCCAAGGATGGATCATGGAGAAAGAACTGGAGTTTGGACTAATATGACCAATTGATGCGTGGAGCTGAGGAATATGAGGACACTCGTGCATTCATCACTTCATGAGGATACCACCAGCCATGTTTGACGAACTTGTATCAGCGTCTGAGACCCAGGTTGGCCAAGCCTAGCCACCAAATCCCCATCCCAACCTGGACCCGGACTTGAAGGTGACACGTGACTCTGTGGCACCCTCTGGACATACGAACTGCCGTCGAGTAGTAAGCTTCACGAACACTGTACCAGAAACTCTACCGTAACAGGCGTCCATGAAGTATGTGTGGAGGGTGCCCACACAACAGCATTCGCAAAGTGGTCAGAGAAGTAGGTGGCAGGCATCTTTTGAGAATACGTGGAGGCGTTCTTCCCAAGTGCCCCACCACTGAACAAGGCTGGAGAAAAAGTTGCAGAGCAGTGGTAATCAGAGGTGGGAACTTTCCCTCACCAGCCATTGGAGCCATAGATGGGAAGCACGTGGCCTGCAAAGCTCCAGCCAACTAGGGTCCACTATTACAAACTAAAGGGCTTCTTCAGTATCATCCTCTTTGCCATGGTTGAATGCTGACTACAAGCTCATCTACATCGATGCTTCAGGCAACGGGTCACTTCAGATGGCGCAGGTATACAACGCAGTCACCTCAAGGATGGCTGGAACGCAACCTCAATCATGGGTTTTCCACATCCAGACCCCCTTAACCCAATGAACAACCAAGATGTGCCGCCTACTTCATCATTGTGATGAACACCTTCTCCCTCAGAACCTACCTCATGGAAGCCGTAGCACTTCACAATTCCTTCACTCTTGAGAGAGGAATCTTCAACTACAGGCTGTCCAGGGCAAGACGGGTGGGGAACACCTTTGCATCCTGGCCAATAGGTTCAGGTACTTCTCACCAACCATGCAGCATGCAGCCACAGACTGTGAGGAGCATCGTGGAAGCTTGCTGCATACCTGCAACAATCTCATGCACACCCGCCGTACTCCCAGTGTTGCAGAACAGACTTGTCGACCTGTCAACAAGGGAATGGGGATATGGAGGCCTGGTGAACAGAGGCAAGGCGAAACCTGATAGACACCTGGTGGATGTACAAGGCACCAAACAGAGGTTCAGTGAAGGAAGCCAAGCGTAGCACAACCAACTGAGCACACTGGTGCAACTTCCAGCTGCGAGCAGTGGAGTGGCAAGACAGGATGATACGATGGTTAATGGGATGCTTCCTTGAGCCTGTCTCGATAACACTGATTGGAATTGTGCCATGAATGTTGGTGGTTCCCAGAATGAATAGGGAATTAATAAAGAGCTTTTGTTTATTTTAAAATGTGTTGTCAAATGAATAAATTGTTATTGATAATAAAAGGTCCATATGTGTGGCAGCTGGATGTGGACCATACAGTCCACTATTGCTGGCACTGGAGGTTTATCTTCCCACAAACTATCCTTATCTATCCACAAGCAGCAAAAGGCTAAGCCATTTGTTAAAAGTTTTAAACCAACACTTTATTAAGTAAAAAAGATGAACCAAAGTGTCTTAAGCAAAGAGATAACCATTTATTACTGTCTTTAGGTAAACTTTATGAACTTTATTAAATAAGCAAAAATGACCAAGTAAACTAGTCTTAATGTGGTTAAGCAAAGATAACCTATTATTACACTTTCCTAGGGAAAACTTTATGGACTTTATTAAAAAGCAAAATGCACCAAGTACTATCTTAACAAAGAATGATAAACTTAACAAATAAACAAACTTCAGTCCTCTGACCAACTATTCTCAGTCACTCTGAGTCATGTCCATGGTCTCAGCTGTTAAGCAGGCAGGGGCTGTGGCTTGAGTGCTGGTCTGAGGACCATTGGGGTGCTTGGCCCGAGGTACAACAAGGGATGGGTGTGTCAGGAAGCTAATCCGAGAAAGCTGACTCAGTCCCGTGAGTATGAGAGGCCACCTCATCAAGGACTTGAGATTGTCAGGCCCAAGACTGATGACAGATTGTCTGTTGACAAGGACTTGGCTGTGGGGTGGAAGGAAGGTAGGAGTGTAGTGGGCGCTTGTCTGTCTTTCATACTGGGTGAGGAGAGGCATCTGTGTCGTTGGCGAATTGAACGCTGGGCCTCGACTGGAAAGGTCTGTTTGTGCATGTGGGAAGTCCTGGTAGTTTGTAGCCTTGGTAAGGTGAGGGGCTTGTATAAGCCGTAGGAAGGAGGGCTGTGACACGCTGGGTGGAGAGCAAAGACCTGGACATGGTAGGAACAATTGTGCCTGAGGGTTGTACAAGAAGTGCTGTGATCTTTCTGCTTAATCACCTGGTGTACTGGCCATCGGCAGTCCCTCAGGGTCTGGCTCACATAGGTGATGAAGGTGTGTTCCGGACTCGAGGATGCTCTGTCCAAGTGCGAACCAGCTGACAAGAGAACGGTCTGTGCTGGTCTACATTGCTGTCCCTGATCTCCAACAGACAACACTGTGGTTCTGGCCCCCACTCTGCCTCTCTGCTGCATCCTCTGGAGCTGGGGTGGGGGTGGGGGTGGTTAGGCCTCTGGTGGCTTAGCTGCTTCTTCCTCCATTTTGTGACAGCAGGGCGTCAATCCTCACAGATTCTCCAAGTCCACTCAGCATGGTGAGTGCAGCTGTTGGGGGGTCTCTGCTGTGGGGCCCTGCTGGAAGACACCTGCCTGGATAGGGTAAGCTGGCTCCTGGCTGAGAGGACTGCTGTCTCGTGAAGGCTGTCTGAGGGAGAGGGGTCTTCAGAGGGGACCGCTCCTTCGAGTGGCAGATCTCACCCTCAAGAAAACTGGCACTTGCCATGACATACATCTCCACTGTCAGTGAGCTTGACAGTGGCCTGCCCGGATTTTCGAGGTGTAGCTTGCCATATCTAGGTGTGCATAAGAGCTTACCACCTCCACGAGTACTTGCTGCAGTGTACACCCAGGCTCTCTGCCTTGATCTCTCCAAGCCTGGCCTGCTTCTTCTTGGTGTCCAACGATAGAGTCTGTGGCCCTTCTCTCTCAGAGGTACTCATTCTCCCTCACAGAACCATTCAGCACCTCCATCCTCATGTCTCGACTGGAAATGCGTGTACTTGTTTTCCTACTCTCCCTTCCGTCCTTCCCATTGCCTCTTCTCCTCTCTGGCAGTGGCCTTCAGGGGCTTGAAGAGCGACAGGGCCTCAGGGCTTGATGCAGCAGGGCCTTCAGGGGCTTTGAGCAGAGCAGGCCTTCAGCAGCAGGGCTTCTTGAGGCCTTGGAGGCTGGTCACACGACAGCAGCAGCCAAGCAGGTTCAGAGTAGTGTCAGGAGGTGGAGATGCTGGTTCTTCCTTCTTGCCAGGGCTGGAAACAAGTAGGCATGGGCTTCACCCTCTTTTGTTGCCTGGACTGCACGAAACCATGCGTAAATTCACTGCTAGAAGTCGTATATGGCAGCCACGACCTTATCACATGGCCACTCATGTCCTGACTGCAATGCATGCTGCATTCTTTTATAAGCTGCAGACGCTGACGCGCAATTCATCCCTCCCCGCAATTGCGCAGTGAACGCTTTGCATCCGATATACATCCGCGCGGCATCCTCTTGTCCTATAGGTGTCTGTGATGTCATCCGCTTCATCTGCTATGCAATCCGCCCTGTCCGCTATGTATCTGCCCCTTCCGCTATGGCGTCCGCTTCGCAATTCTCCCCGGAACCCCTGTCGGATGTCTATCCATTTTCCATCGCTGTGTCATCCTCCATAGGCTTCCTCACTGAACATCCATTTTAAAAACAATCCCACTACAATACTACCCATGTTCCGTTCTTGTTCGTTCTTTTATTGCAATTTTCACCCACTTTTTAGGAGCGGATGACAACGGATGGAGCCACCCCCGAAATTTTGCTCGTCCGCTGTGTCCTTTATGCATACGTTTTGCGTCCATCAGCCAGTGGGACCTAGCCTTAAAGGATTCATTGCAGCATTGATGCAAGATTGCAGCATTAAATAGATCATAGCTTGCAATCTAAGAAGGCACAGGGTGAATGTTCTTCACATCAGCAGTCAGACTTTTCAAAAGATTCCTAAAAAGGCTCCTCCATTATCCCAAGGGATGTCTAGAGTGACAACTATATAGCTTTGCATAATGCTGATATATAGGGTTGCTAATTTGAGAGAAAACAACAACTTGCTGGCTTGCTTCTCTGCTTTTAACAGTAATTTGGCATCAGCTGGGTTTTTTTTTCCCACAGCAAACATTATAATAATCAGCATTATCACCAGCTTGACTTGTAGCCAGGTAGCAAGTGAGAGAGGATGAGGAAGAAGCAAGTGCATACGATCACCCAGGGTGTCTCTGGTAGGAGCAACAACTATGGGAAATCATTGAAGAGAAAGTAATAAGGGTGGGTGTTTTCCTCTACTCTCTCTCTGATTTGGCACTAAACTGCAACTGTACACTTTATATTTGCTGCAGAACATTGTGATTTGCCTTTTGTTTAAATGGGGTCACAACACATAGGTATTAGGTAAGATCAGATTGATAATGAGGTCAGGATGAGTGGGCTCCTTTCCCTTCTAATCCTGTTTTTAGACTGGGACATTATAGTTGTCATACTGGGTAGATTGTTGAGTGTTTCAGTGCTGCTGTTGAATGCAAGGTCAGCAAACAACACAATATCATCACTCATTCAGAATTCAGCCCTGGATGAGCAAGCTGACTTGGCATATGGTAATGAGAATCAAATTTACTTTCAGTCCAACATCTAAAGGGTAATGGTATCAGCAACTCAGAGTGAGACAGCTGGGATGTTTTCAAGAAAGGCAATTCCTAAACTCATCAACCAACCACATTTGTCTCAGTTAACCAGCTTTGCAGCTCACAGCTTAGCCTCTTAACCACTATGCTATGCCACGTATCATGTATTGAATACCAGTCTAACAAGCAAAATCCTCATATAAAGGGATGCTTTTCTACAGTGATCAAGATAAAGAAACAGCAGGAGAATTACTGGGAATCTACATGCTCACTAGAATTTTTTCAATCATAACCTAAGCAGCCCTGATAGAGATTAAGCTTTTCAGAGTGAACATGATTAAAGGCTCCAAGCCAGCATAAAGTAGGAAAGATTTTTTTTCTTTTTAAAGAGAAATATAAAAACCAGTTCCTCTGGCCTGAGTACCTGATGACATATTTGGGGAACAACATCAAATGGAGGGAAAAAATAACAGCAGTGCAGAACAAAGTATGGAAATAAAAATGGGATTGTTAAAATTTTACAGCATCTGCAAGAATTCATTACTGGAAAGGGTCTGTAAGAACTAGTGGTTCCACACACTAACTCAACATCAACACCAATGACATATCGGGAGAATGTAATTATCTTTAAATAAGCTTGCCAATTCCTGGGGCTCATCAGCTTTCAAAATTGTAGGATCTGGAAGAAACTCTGCTGGTTTTCTTAAATACAGAATGCTTCAAATACAGAAAATTTGCAGATGAAAAGAAATAAATAAAATTCTGAGTGATCTTTGCCTATTTTCCCTAGGCATAGCCACAAGTAAAGATGCAATCATCCCTCTATAAATTGCTTAAATTATCTGTTGACTGAAAATAACCATGAAAGGTCTCTTGTCTTTATGTCTGACTTCAAATCTTTCAAGAAAAGGAAAAGAAAAAAATACGTTAATTGCAGTATCACTAGTCAGTCCTCCATCTGTCGCCAAATTTCTTACCTGCTCTTCCTTTAGCAATCTGAGTGGCCTCTGTGGGAAATGGGGCTCTGAACTGAACTTAGATAAGGACCCCTTACTTCCTCTTCCTTTTCTCCCATGAGAAATTATCATTCTCATTACATTTTATAAGTACATAAGGACCTCAGATGATGACATCTAAAGGCTCACAAAATGAAGGAACCAATCCGAGAAGAAATTATTCTAGGATGGAAATTTAAAAGAGCCAGTTTGGTCTAGTTGTGAAGGCACCAGTCTAGGAACCAGGAGATTTTGAGTTCTAGTCCTGCCTTAGGCCAAGTTGGTGATTTTTCACCAGCCACTTTCTCTCGGCCCAATTCACATCATGGGGTGTTGTGGGGAAAATAGAAGGAAGAAGGAGAATTACACAGTATATATTTGCCACCTTGAATTATTTATAAAAATAATAAAGATGGGATTAAAAAAAATCTAAATCTAAAAAAATATCGTCCCTCATGTCTCTCCTGCTTATAGAATTTTACACTGGTATCATTTTAAGAAAGAACTTTTCCTAAGTTAAGCCCATGTCACACCGAACCAACGGATGCAAAGAGGATGTAAAACGGACAAAAAACCTTGCCATCTGTTCGAA
>BHFT01061849.1:0-10470 GCA_004320025.1 Laticauda laticaudata
TCAGAGGTCCAATATTGTTCTATGTACAATCTTTGTTTTATTGATTGCATGTAATATTCTAATTTTCTGAGATTGTGTATTTGGGGTTTTCATGAACTGTAAGCCATTAATCATCACAATTATGACAAATCATGGCTTGAACTATCTTGCTTTGCATATAATGAGTCTATCTCATAGATTAGGTTCACCTTTTAAGTTCCATTACTGAAATAAATGAACTTTTGCATGTATTCTAATTTTTTGAGTTTCATTTGTACATAACCAAATCTCTGTTGCTTCATTTGCAGCTGCAATTTCACTTGTATTTGGATCAAGAAAAGCAGAAGGAATTTTTTTAGCTTATGTACCAAGCTAGCATGGAATTATTATTGTCTTCTTTTGATAATTGCTGTTACATGGCTAATCCATTTGATTTCAAATTGTTTAACTGGGAACTGAGTTTTAATTTCATTTTTTAACCCAATTTCATGTAGCCCTGAGCCTAACATCAGAAAAGAGAGAAGCAGAATGGCAGAACAGTTAGGACAGGGAGACAAATCTCTCTCTACCTGTTCTATATTAGGATACTTGAAATACCCCAGTCCGATTGGTCCAGAAATATTACGAACTGATTGGTTGAAGGAAGCATTGTGATTGGCTCACTCTGAATCAACCGCGATTGGCTGGGCCGAGCGCGGGAGATTCAGAGAGCCGTCTTTGGCTGGCAAGCCGCAAGCAATCCCTATATAAAGGGTTGCCGCAGCTCCAAGGTCTAGCACAGATCAATACAACTAATAAAGAGCTGAAAAGTCACACTGGTCTTGAGTCTCTTTCCTGCGATCCAACACTATTCATTCTTGGTTTCTTTGCTGTGGATTTCTTTCTTTCTTTCTTTTCTTTTTTTTTGAGGGAAAAAAACATTTTCATGACAAGTAGATCATCTTGACCATTAAACTGGAGCAACTGAATGCAAAATCTCAGTTTGCACTGAGCTGTTTACTTAATGACAATTTTACATATGTATGATATTTCATGTTCCATATATAATACATGATGTTAACATATATTCGCAAAAAAGTACAGACAAGTATTTTCATCCCAAGGATTTTATTGTCTAGGTACTAACTGAATTTACTCTGTTTAATTTATTGCTTATTATCATTTTCTTCTATCACAAGAATGTTTCAATACATTCGTATGTTTTATTCTAACTGGGCTGTGAGGCTGAACATGTATTGACTTCTAAAATCCAAATTTGTTGTATAGACAGAGTTGTAGAAGTTTATAAATTGTGGATCTGTTCCTCAAGGGAGGGGGGGAACCTACTATTTTTAATATATATATATCAGCATTCAACAGAGTGGGAGATTATGTATATGGTTTTTTTGTTTTTCTTTTTTACGCAATTTTTTTCTTTTTAGCTTTACTTTGTTTTTTGTTTCTTTTAGTTTAAGTTTTAACTTTGGAACTAAAATAAAAAATATGTTAAGTAGGCGATGAATGGAAGTGGAGGCAGAATCAGTTTCCTTTATTCAGCAATACAGCTACATAATATCCAATTGCATAACCTGCAGGCTGGCAGTGCTTTTTATAGAGAATTGTCAGCCATTAGCTGTATTTTCCCGTGCATTTTGCAGATCGGAGTGAAACTTACCGACCACACATGTGCATATACAAAAAAATATACAAAAAATAAAATAAAATCCTGTTGAAGATAGATGGACTTCAAACAGATTCTTGCAAATTAAAAAAAGGCGGATTACATCAGGGACTGAAGATATTTGTAAAAATATTGAAGAGGGACAAAGGTAATTCTTAGTACTGGTAAATATAGATAAGAAAGATTCTTACATAACTGCTGTGCCCTATACTTTACTGAAACTGAAACATGCATGTTTTCCCCACCTTACTAAATGCAATGTTTGCTGACATTATTGACCTTTTCTTATATTTTTGTTGGCGGGCATGTCTGCTGATCTGATCTCTCTTTGGCTTCAGGTGATGAAATCATAGGGTAGATCATTGAATTGCTTTATACTGACTGCTAGACAAGCTTGTACTTAAGTTATTATCTATTTCTTAACCTTTCAAAACGGCCATTACAGTTAAAACAGTCTTTTTATTTAAACAAACCTGGCAGACTTTCCTCATTAAATTTCAGAACACATTTTCCCCATCCCCATGCAGGTGAAAATCTATTTCATTCTTCCCCTTCTTTTTTTTTCCTTTTTTTTTTAAACAGTCTTCTCCCCCTACTCCCTGTATATTTAAAATAAAATTTCCGAGGATTTTATTTTATTTTCCATTTTTGTTGTTATTTAAAGATCAGTATATCAATATATTAACTGAAATATTTCCTGGAAAAGACATTTAATTTCTTTCTATAGGAATATACGGATGACAGGGAAGAACCCCATTTAGAATGATTAAAATGTTTCTAATGTTCTGTTCTTTTTTTTTAATGACTATGATTTTTTCAAAATATCTTGAGCGTTTTTTCATTTCTAAGATTTGTAAATAGTAACTTCAGACTCCAGGCAGCTTACAACCAGTACAATAAATGAACCATAATAGAACAAGCAATGAATACTTATTAAACCACCCATTATAAATATCTAAGAAAGTAACAGTACAAACCTTCTTATATATATCAGTGGGTAACATGTCATAACTTGAAAAAAAATATTTCTCAAGGACTCTGCAAAGAAATGCAGTTGAAATAATGTCACAGTTATTCCAGAGGATGGGGAGCTTCATGGAAGGAGTCTGTTTCTATGTTCCCCATTTCACCCATTTCCTAAAGGGTATGGTGATCCTTCAGGGTTTTTTGTTAAGCTGTGAAATATTAGCCTCTCAACTAATTTTGTTTCTTTGTAGTTTTGCATAGTTTTATCTTTTTTCCCTTTCCCATCCCCTTTCCCTATTCTGCTTTCCTTATTTTGTGTTAAGTGTTTAAAGTAATTTCCTTGGGTTAGTCATTTGGATTTAAGTATTCTTTTTTAAAAATCAAAGGTCTTGATTTTGGGTATTGTAAAACATTGTCTGATTCATTGGTTGCATCATATGACTCCATTTTCACCATTTGTTGAGCTAATTTAATAAGAGTGAATGAAATTTTGTACAATTTGTTAGAATATTTTGATTAAGGGAAATCTAACATTTCATCCCTAATTTATCAATAAAGTGCTGCCTAAAATTGAATGGAAATTCTACCAAGCTAGAAACTGGGCCACTGTGAATTCTGGTCCCACCTTGGGCACAAAGACAGCTTGGTGACCTTGTATCAGTCACTCTTTCTAGGAAGAAGATAATGACAAACCACTTTCAAATTCTTGTCAAGAAAAATGCAGCAACTAGGCCATGCAATTGCCAGAATCAACATTGATTCAAAGATACTAAAATAAAACTTACAACAACTGAAAATAATAACTAAAAATTAGGCTATAATATATTTCACTTGTTACCAAGAGGACTTTTCACCAGCTATTTCCAAATTCTATTTAGGAGCATCCCCATGAAGATTGAAGCAGTCTAACTATGAGATTAAAAGGGTGTGACTGACTACTGATAGTGCTTCTCCTTTTAAGAAGGCCCCAATTGGTGCACCAGTTAAACTTGAATAAGGCTTTCTTGGCAAAATTCAATATTCAATATGAAATTCAATAAAAATTCAATAAGCATTATTAAAAATCTGCTGTAAATTAAATATCTTGTAAAATTGAAACACTCTAAGCGTAGAGAAACTGAAATTTTGGAAGTGGTACAAATCTGTTTATTAGATTGTAGTTGATGAATAAAACTGATTGAACTGAATTTTCCAATCAATTTATAATCAAATTTTTAAGATATAAAATTTTCTAATCATTCCCATAACTAACTTGTTAGTCTTCCATAAGAGAATCAAGATATCTTTCCAGTAAAATGAATATAATACCTGGTATAATTTAAAAGAATATATGGTTCAGAGAAAGTAATAGAATTCAACTTTTAAGATTTGTTTCATTTTAACATGAATTATTTTCCAAAATCACTGGGCTTTACAACTTCTTGTAATCCTCTTTTATTTCCATTAAAATTAATTGGTTCTGAATTGTTTTTAAATCCAAAACTTGGTTTTTGGTGAGTTTATGCCTTGATTTTAATTGTTTCAGATCATCTAATAACACATTCTTCTGTTTCTACATTCTATTTTATAGAAAGGAGATCCTGTAAATAAGAGGTTATACTGATTTGAAGAAGCTCCTTAGATCATGGTACCACTTTAGTTCAATATTCTCTTGTAATAATGACAGTTCATGGAGCCTCCATAAATCAAACTGAAATTTCCTCTATTTAGCCTTAACAATTATTGGCTGATGGACTGACTGCCTAAGCAACAGCTGTCACCCTCTCATCTCTTAAATGGGTTAACAATGAACTAGAGATACAGCACACACTTTGCATAAGTTTTATGGACTAAAGAATAATAAATATACTTTATGATCTCCACAGGAGTTTGTTGGTATTTGCTTTGGATTAAATAATTTTATTCATAAATGGGGGAAATACCATCTATATCTTTGAGGAGTAAGCTATTTCCCTCTTAAATTTCAAGAAGACATTGAAGAAAAATCCTTCATCAAACTATTTTATTATTGTATGGAACTCAATTTGAGATAAGTATTATTTTTTCCATATTCAGTCCCAAAACTTAGCATTATAAATATTTTTTTTCTTCAGCTTCCCTGAGGTTACAGGTTTTAACCAAGTTGTTTACTTTCCAAGAGATTTATATTATTATCCCTAATGTAAAAACAAATATGTACTTTTTTCATTTTTGAACTTATTTTTTTTTAATTTATTCCATTGATATTAGTTTATATATTTTAATTTGATGCCTGATACCAATTCTTAGATTAATTTATGAAGAAAAGGTGGCTGTGCGGCCCAGCTTTTTCGTCTTCTGTCTTGACATTTGTGTTCCTGTTCTGTCTCAGATAAAGACTCTGGCATTCTATTAGCATCATCAACAGGAAGTCAGTCATCACTTCTTGAAGATTGCATCCGCTCTCAAGATGGAGATGAGTGCTTCTTATTTCACTTTTCCTGCTCCATTAAAATTCCTCTTCCTTTAAATATTAGTGAGGAAGGGTGTCACTACATTGCTTCAATCCTTTTAAGATTATGTCTAGCAAATGAAGTTGTTGGAATTCAGTCTCAGCATGGGTGTTTCCTCTCTTTAGAGATCTTTCCAAATAATAATGGCTTCTCTCTGAAAGAAGTTTCTCTTCAAGCCATGGAGCAAGCTTGGAATATCCAATAACTCTTTAGAGGAAAAGCTGCTCATCTATAAAGCTGCAGTAGAAAAGAATGCATAAATAAACTAGAAATTATTTCAATTTTCTGAACCAGACAGCTCCAAGTACACTAATCCCAGATGACAGGGCTAGATTTTTTTTAAAATTCTTTTTATAAATTCTGAACAATATAGTCCCCAAAAATGCAGATGGTACAGATTAGACTATATCAACAATTTGGCAGAAGCTACATCAACATATTGGTAAGAGTTGTATTTTATTCATTTTTTCCTCCAAGGAAAGAAAATTTAGACACTTGAGCAACATTAATATGCAGAAGAGTTTTTTCTAAAATCTTTTACAAAGACCTGTCTTTACTAAAACTAATGAAGCTTATAGAAAAGGCAAAGGAATAGCTGTAAAAAGTATTTTAAAAAACACTACCCAAAAGGGAATTGAACTGCAGTATATAAACTTTCAAACTTATCAAAATCTCTTTAAATAAATCCTCAGTTCTAGCATGATTAATCAGAACTTAAAGTATTTTTAAATAAAATATCCATCATCTGATTATTATATTTTATTTTTTTCTGACAGTAAACCTACCTAGCAGGTTTCTGTATACATTCATATTGAACCTCACGTTCCTTGTTAAAAATACGTGGAGAAGAATCTGGAATGATACTATCACAAGAGATTTGAAGTGACATGCATAATATTGGTAAAGCCCCTGTCACACTGCACCAACGGATGCAAAGAGGATGTAAAACGGACAAAACAGCTTGCCATCTGTTTTGAGTTAACGCGATGTATCCGTTCTGTACTCACTGCACCGTTTTGCGTTCCTCTCTATCCATTCAGCATCCGTCTATTGACAATTTCATTCCACTCAGAAATTTTGAGCTGCTCAAAACTTTTGCGCGAAAATGTATCCAATTCGTCCATCTTGCATCCGCTACCGCATCCGCTAGGCATCCGTTTTGCATTCCGTACGCATCCGCTATATCCGCTAGGCATCTGCTGCGCCATGCACGCAACTCCATCCGCTCGGACGCAGGGAGGAAGCGGAATGGACACAGAACGGATGCAGAATGGATGCCTAGTGGAAACAAAGCATTTAAAAACGGAAAAAGACGTTCGCAGAGGGGACCTATCTCGGATATTAAGGATGTCTACAGGATGCCTAGAGGATGCCTAGAGGATGCCTAGAGGATGCAAAGGGACACCTATACTGCCTATAAAAAGGGGGAGCAACTCATCTGGATCTCACTTTCACAACAGCAGCCCCCGTGGTGCGGACCTCTGCAGCCTTCATCTGCCTCTTCCTCTTCCACAGATCCAGTCATGTCCACCGTGGATCGTAACACAGTCCTTTTTGGCAGCCATCCTCGCTTCTGCAACAGTGCGAAGCCATTACAGGCTCTCTTGAACTCTACTACAGGAAGAAAAAGAGGATGGCCAATGAAGCGTCTGGGTCCGAAGATGGATCGGGAGACAGAGCAGAGGACGGACTGTACAACAAGCTTGATGTGGAGCTCAGGAACGAAGACCCTCGTGCATTCCAGAACTTCATGAGGATGCCTCCAGCCATGTTTGACGAAAGTTGTACAGCAGCCTGACACCCAGGTGACCAAGGCAAACACCCAAACTTCCGGCCCAGCCTGGAACCTGGGTTCAAGGTGGCACTCACTCTGTGCCACCTGGCTCAGGGACACCGCGAGGGAGCATGCAGTACGGCTGGAGGGTGCCACACAACACCATCAGCATGTGGTCAGAGAAGTGGTGGCAGGCCATCATCAAGAATAAAGGAGAAACTCTCCCAGTGCCCCTCCACTGAAGAAGGTTGGAAGAAAGTTGCAGAACAGTGGTATCAGAGGTGGAACTTCCCCCACACCATTGGAGTCATGTGGCCTGCAAAGCGCCAGCCAACTCAAAGCGCCAGCAAGGGTTTTCTTCAGCATCATCTCTTCGCCATGGTCGATGCTGACTACAAGTTCATGTACATTCGATGCTTCAGGCAACGGCTCATCTTCAGAGTGCCCAGGTATATCAACGCAAGTGACCTCAAGGGTGGGCTGGAACGCAACCTCATCGTGGGCATCCCAATCCAGAACCACTGCCCAACGACACGCAAGATGTGCCCTACTTCATCGTGGGGGATGACGCCTTCTCCCTCACAACCTACCTCATGAAGCCCTACACCTCCAAATACCTCACCTGTGAGAGAGGATCTTCAAATACAGGCTGTCTCGAGGCCAAGGCGGGTGTGGATGGAGAACGCTCTTTGGCATCCTGGCCAACAGGTTCCAAGGTACTCTCTCAGCATCACCCTTGACCTTGGCCAACTCGCCCAGGGGAAAGGGATTGTGCAGGAAAAAAAAAAAAACCTCATGGAAGCTTGCTGCATCCTGACAATCTCATGCGCACCCGCTACCCGTCTTGCAGAACAGGCTCGTGCGACTCCAACAAGGCAATGACGGGACATTGTGAGGCTGGGGAATGGAGGCAAAGGCGAAAAACGCTGATAGACAACTGAGGATGTCGAAGGCCCCAACAGACCTCACGTGAAGGGAAGAACAGCGCAACCGCCTGAAACACTGGTGCCCATACTCCCCAGCTGGAGCAGTGGAATGGCAAGACAGTATGGTAGATGCCTTAATGGTATGCTTCTTCAGCCTGTCCATCACACGATCATATTGTGCCATGTATGTTGAGTGGCCCTACAATGAACAGGGCATTTAATAAAGAGTTGTGTTTATGTTGACATGTGTGGACTGATTTGATTATATTGTTATTCGTATAATAAAGGCCATAGGTGTGGCATCTGGAGGTGACCATTACAGTCCCACTATGTGGCACTGAGAGGTTGTGATATCCCAGGGCAGCTATTTACCATCCAAAGTATCCCTGTCCCATGTCAAGTATCTCAACCATCCCCACTGCTATCTTAGACCATCCCAGAAGCATATAGCTAAAACCATTTCTAAAAGTTTCAGCAAGACTTCTATAACAAAAAAGAAATGAAACAAGTGTGTGAATCAAAAATAGACTTTATTAACAACAGCTTATAAGACAAAAATGAGTCTCTGGCACTCCTCTTGGTCGCATCGAGTTCCAGGGGTGAAGGGTGCAGGTTGCTGTGGAGTGCTGGTGCTGAGTGATTGTCATCAGCTCTCCAGAGCAGAAGCTAGCAAAGCACAGCCCCAGAAAGAGCGAGCCCGGTCTTGCAGAAAGCCCAGCAGAACCCAGAGCGGGGCCGGGGGTGGGATGGTAGCCGCTTTCCCTCTTGCCAGGGTCTGCAGCAGATGGCTGAGCTTCTGTTCTTCCCCGTGGTTGTGGGTTCTGGCTGGCAGGAACCAAGGCTGGCAGGAAGGCTGGCAGGGAGGCTGGCAGAAAGGCAGGCACCAGGCTGCAGGAGGCTCGGCAGGAGGAGCAGCTGCACCAAGGCTGGCAGGAAGCTTGCAGCAGGCAGGCACCAAGGCTGGCAGGCAGGCAGGCACCAAGGCTGGCAGGCAGGCAGAGACCAAGGCTGGCAGGCAGGCTGGCAGGCAGGCAGAGTTGGCAGGCATGCACCAAGGCTGGCAGAAGGCGTGGCAGAAAGGCTGGCAGGAAGGCTGGCACCAAGGCGCAGGATAGGCTTGCAGCGGAGGCAGGCACAAAGGCTGCAGGAAGGCTGGCAGGCAGGCAGGCACCGAAGGTTGGCAAAGCATACATGAACAAGGCTGGCAGGAAGGGCAGGCAGCAAGGCTGGTAGGCAGACTGGCTGGCGAGCCAAGGCTTGGCAGGGGAGGCAGACAGCAAGGCTGGCAGGGAGGCTGCAGCAAGGCTGGCAGGCAGAGACAGCAAGGGCTGGCAAGGGAGGCTGGCAGGAGGGCTGGCAAGCAAGGCTTGCAGGCAGGCATGCAGGCAGGGCAGGCAAGGCTGTCAATCCATCCGGCAGCAGGTCTTTTCCTCTGAATGGTGACCTGCTTCCGACCTGCTTCCCTTATAATCTGCGGGGCTGATGCGAATGCATCTCCCGACATGCGCAATTAATGCTAGGCAGTGGACCATTAGGCTTCCGCTCTGCATCCGCTAGGTTGCCGCTCTGCATCTGCTTCATCCGCTTGGCGTCGCCTGCATCCGCTGTATCCATTCTGCGTTCCGCTTTGCTGCGTCCCCCGGAAGCCCCGCGGATGTGCCATATCTGCCTCCCAATCTGCTTCCATCCGCTGGGCTTCCGTTTCCGCCATCGCTTTCAATCTGCTCTGCGTCCTCCCCACGTCCATTCCTTTCCGTGTTATCCGCTCCGGTTATGGCAAATTTTTGCCCCTTTTGAGAGCAGATAACAACGATGGAACATTTTGCTCATCCGTTGTGTCCTTTTTACTAACGTTTTGCATCCATTGGGCAGTGTGACAGGGCCTTATGGAAGAATTCAGCATTATCACCTTCCCGAAAGCTGCTATACTATTCACTGAGTATGCTTAATCTGTGAAGATTTAGTTTGGAAAAGAATTCAGAGTGACTTTCTCAAACTAAGTTTTAGTTATTTTTTTAAAGCTCAAAAATGATGGCTAATATTTTTCTAATCTAAGTTATCTGACAATGAATATAGCAATTTTGTCCACTAAAAATCCAAAAAGCCTTCACAGTTCACTGTCAATGATTCAGTTCTTACTCCTAGAACTGAATTATAAAACCTAGATTGTGATAGAGGATAGCAAGTGTTTTGTTTGTAAAATAGTTTTTTTTGATTTATACCATCATTCTAGATGGCTGATGCCTTTTGGCATCATGTGGAATTTTTCAATAAACCAAGGAAAACTATAGATTCAGAATTATCTCAATTGCTATAGGATGGGAAGCATTCCAATTACTGCAATATGAGTAGCTTGAGAACCACATATGATAAATAACTCATTTCAGGCAATCCAACCATGGATCACCATAACTAGGTGAAGGACAAGGTTCAGAACATGAAAAGTTGGCACTGACATTATTTGAGAGAGATCCAAAGAATTCAAAGTGAGCACAAACTCCTAAACTGATCCAGAAAGATTGGATTCAATTTATAATGCTGTAGTAACATTAAGTCATTAGAAAGAAGAAAATAGATCAAATTTCATAAAGGTTTGCAGGAACTTTTTGAGCTATATATGTTGTGTATAGAACTTGGTAGACTCCAAATATCTTAAACTGATTGGCCGAGAAGGCCGTTCTCGGATTGGTTACT
>BHFT01061850.1:0-32651 GCA_004320025.1 Laticauda laticaudata
ATGGAACATTTTGCTCGTCCGCTGTGTCCTTTTTACAAACGTTTTGCATCTGTCAGCCAGTGTGACAGGGCCTTTACACTACACTGAAAAATTTTCTTTTCTTTTGAGGTATGTCATTTTGTATTAAACCAACAAAGGCCAGCTTATGATTCAATATATTATGTAAAATCTGGAACATTCAGTCACAATATTAACTATATTGGGCAAGCATGGCCCCAGATCATTTTTACATAAACCAGACCCTCACACTAAACCAGTTAATGACTGATTGGGAGTAGGGACACAGTTTGTTATCTGAATACACAGCACTTGCTATTTGTTAAACCGAGTTTAAAGCTGAGACATTGAGTGTTGCCATTATTACTGGGCTTTGAAATAAATAATTTCAAAAGATGTATTACAGGGCTTTGAAATCCTACCTGTCAATGACTGCTTCAGCTTCAACCACAACAACACACGGGCAAAAAATAGATTTGGAATGGGAATTTGTAAAGGAATGGGACTTATAAAGAAACATGAAAAGGTTGTGGTGTTACCTTTTCTTGTGTTTGCTTCCTTGGAACCAGGTTTGGGTCAGAACAATCTCTTTGATACCCAAAGGAGAGGACATCACTAATGTGAAAAACTACAGACCAATTTCTCTTCTTAATAACTCTTTTACATCCATTTTCGCTGAAAGACCTAAAAAACTTTTTAACGGACTGCAAACAGGTTGTACTTGGCTTATAACTGAGCCCACAATCTCTGTTGTTAAGTGAGACATTGGTTAAGTGAGTTTTGCCCCATTTTATGACCTTCCTTGCCAGAGTTGCTAAGCAAATCACTGCAATTGTTAAGTGAGTAATGTGGTTGTCAAATGAATCTGGTTTTCCCCAATGGCCTTGCTGGTCAGAAGGTGTCAAAAGGGGATCACGCGACCGTGGGACATTGCAACTGTCATAAGTATGAGTCAGTTGCCAAGAGTGCTAACTTTGATCATGTGACCATGGGGATGCGGTAATAGTCATAAGTGTGGGAAACCATAATAAGTTACTTTTCTCATGGGTGTTGTAACTTTGAATTATCACTAAACAAACTGTTGGAATAGAATAACATAGAATGACAGAATTGGAGGGGACCTTGGAGGTCATCTAGTCCAACCCCCTGCTTGAAGTTGAAGACTACCTATACATGAAAACCTTTGTGTGGCTTTCTACCCAGAAGACAACAAAAAGATAATGTGAAAATAACCTTGGAACTGAATAACTGAACATCTATCTCAAGCACACAAAATTCAGAAACGGTTTCCAGATAGAAGCAAAGTTAGATGTAATTTTTATGTGACAAAAAGGGGGAAGTTATTAAACACATGACTGGAGATTGATGAAAAGCAATGATGTTATTTATTTATGTTTTATTTGTTTATTAAATTGGTAGGCCACCCCATCTCCTGTGCAAGGAATGACTTTGGGTAGGTTTTTTTAGGACAATTAATTCTAAGGGCAATGCTAGCTGACGAAGATGGGTTTTATAGTCCAACTTTACTTTGGGTATAATACCCAAGGGTTATGATAAAGGGACTGTATATCTAGTTTTGCTTGTATTGACGGTGTCATGCCTCTGTTGGAGTCTGAATCTGAGGAGGAAAATGAACAGTTGACAGGGAGTGGGAGTCTGGCTCCATTGGCTGTTGTGGAAACTGGGAAAGGGCAAAGTCTGGCTGGGCAGAACAGGGAAGAGGTAGAACAAGGGAGAGGGAGTTCAGAGGAAGACCCAGGCCCACTCCCTCTTCATCCTAGGGCACACAGGGAGGAATGGAGAAGAGAACAATGTGGGTTACGTGGCTTATGGGGGAGGAAAGGGCCCTGATTCTCTTCATTAGCCACAGCTGGGAAGAGAGTTTAAAAGAGATGCATGCTGAGTGCGGCAACTGCTGGGAGCAAATGTGAGTTTATCTTGTGTTAATTTTGCTTATCTGTGTTCCTGGCCTCTTTCCAACCATGTTGAGTTTTTCCATGCCTTCACATCTGGAATTCTTGCTCCTGCCCTGCCAAACTAATTACCTCATTTTGCCTTGATTGGACTTATAGTTACAGTTTTTGTTGACCATGTTTTAGACTTGATTCTCTGCAGCCAAAGGCTGTTCTTGGGAGAGTTTTTCTCTACCAGAAGGTAACCTGGACATTGGAGGCAAAGTTGGAGCTAGTAAAGGGACTCTTATTAATTATCTGACTGGGTTGCCTTTGTGGCACACCCCTTTGGATCATCACAGACAACAGCTCATCACAGACAACAGCAAGGATTGTATTTACACAATATTGGGAAAATGTGAAAACCCCATCAGATGAGGACATAATTCAGTAGATACTAGATTGTGCAGAGATAGATAGATTAACATTAAAAATGAAGGCCAAAGATGACAGAATATTACTTAACATGGAATAGGTTTTATAAGTGGTTGGAGATAAGAGGTAGAAAATAGGCGAAGAAAGACTATTGTCAAGTATGAATTAAATATATAAGAGGGGTATAATTACAAATAAGTTATAATTTATAGAACAATAAATAAGGTAAAGAGAAACTTAGTTAAAATGATTGAGTTTCACTACTCTTATTGTTATCAGTATATGTCAATATCTCTATATTTTTTTTTATTTTTTGTAAATGACATATCCACACAATACACTGTATCCAAAATGTTTATGAATAAAAACATATACCATATATATAGTTGGAATATATATAACACATATATATATAGTATATGTTTTCTTAAGTTTTCACGGGTATTTATATTTATGGTATTCAGCTTTGTTTGGATATTTTCCCACGTCATTATAGTTGTGCTTTTCAAGTTATAGTGACGTTTCAGCAGAATCTCAAAAAAACAAACAAACTCCAGTGTAAGGATAAAATAGTGCACTAGCTCTGAGTCCTTGAAGTTTTTTTTTCAGGGATGCCCTAAAGATGTCTTTTGATTCACTTCTAAAGGGATGAAAAAAAGTATATATGGACCTTGCCTATTGAGTACAATAAAACAAAACCTGGCCTAATTGCTGCAGTGAACAGTTTAAAGAAAGAAAGAAAATTGAAGAGAATTCAAAGCAGCTTAATAAAGGCCAGACCGACTCTGTCTCTTAGGAAAGTGGTTTAGAAAAACACATACAGGTGGGTGTTGTTGAGGCCTATGCAGCTAAGTCAGCCATGGGGACAGGTGTCTATTGATGGCATATGGCTTTCAAATTAGAATCCATTAAGGCTGTTTGACCAGCTACAATTACTGGAAGTGAAGCTGGAAGAAGGAACTTTGCTCTCATAATGTGGAAGTGGGTCCTTTCGGGGTTTAAGGCAGTTATTACTCAAAATTATTATTTTTTTTTTGTCTCTTCACCTTCCAAGCCCATCTGCACTTTCCGACTCCATCCTAAAAAGTAGCAGGTGCCCCCAAAGCGTTTCCTGCGATTAGAGAATGAATGGCGGTGGTTCCTTAAATTTCCATTCATGGCGTCTGGGAGGGTGGGCAGGTGGGTGAAATATTTCCAAGTAATTTAATTTGGGGGATGAATCCCCATAACCGTGCAGGCCCAGAGTTTCTTCTCTGTTGTCTCCAGACTGACAGCTTATCCTTCCTTGGGGAAGTTTATAGAGGTCTTCCTGATTGGAATCCTAATAAAGATCAGAGACTTCCCAAATCTGGGAAGATTCCAAAGAAGGGAGGGAGGGAGGGAGGGAGAGAAAAAGGGGGTGGGAAGGAAGAAAGGAAGGAAAGGAGGGAGAGAAGGGAAAAAGGAGAGAAAGGGTGAGTGGTGGAAGGAACAGAGGGAGGGAGGGAGAGAGTGAGGGACAAGGGAGAGAAAAAGGGGTGGGAAGGAAGGAAGGAATAAAGGGAGGGAGGGAGGGAAAAGGGAGAGAAAAGGAGGTAGGAAGGAAGGAAGGAAGGAAGGAAGGAAAGGAGGGAGGGAGGGAGGGAAAAGAGGAGAGAAAAGGGAGGGGGAGGGAAGGAAGAGAGGAAGGGGCAAAGAAGGGAGAAAGGGAGGGAAAAGAGAGAGAAAAAGAGGTGGGTAGGAAGGAAGGATGAAAAGGAGGGAGGGAGGGAAAGGGAGAGAAAAAAGAGGAGGTGGGAAGGAAGGGAGGGAGAGAGGGAAGTAGGGAAAAAGGGAGAGGAAAAAGGAGGAAGGAAGGAAAAGAAAGGAGGGAGGGCAGGAAGAAGGGAGGTAAGGAAGAAAGAAAAGAAGGAAGGGAAAGGAAAGGATTAAAATTCTTGACTTCATAATTTTTATGTTTACAGTAAAAATGGCAGGAATTAGCCTGAAGTTGTTCAAAAGTTCTACATCCTGCAGGAGTGGAAAGGAATGGAGTGAAACTTCACTTATTCTTTGCATTGAAGATAAAGAAATATTTTGGACCTTAGGTCTGTTTTATGCACAAACTTGACTGAAAGCAGATGGATCTGTCAAAGATCACTCATACAGGTGAATCAAATTGAACTGATTAGTTGCTAAGTGCTCACAGCTGTTGGGTTCAACAGACGAGGAAATTGTTGCGGAGATCATGGCTCACTTAAAGACGAGATTGGAATCAAAACACGGGGAGAAACAACAGAAACTTACTGGTAAAACCATTCAATCCAAAGACAATTCAATCAATCCTTTGGAAGATTTACCGAATGGACAACAGAGGACATTTATGGCAGTTTTCTCGATGGTTATTTTTTTGGTCCATCTCCAAAGGACTGAAAGAAAAGTTTTCTTAGTGTTCATATTTTAGTAAAAAGAAAAGAGGAGTGACATGAATCCATCTGCACTTCTGCAAAACCTGAAATCCTTGTAAGACTACTCGCCATCCTTTTGTGTTTCTATGCATGTGTGCTTAGTGATATCTTGCCTTCCTGAATCCTGGGAAGAAAGGATGGCTGTAAAAAGGGGTTGACAGTGTAAATTTTGAAAAATGTTCCCTAGGACCTTCTATTATACCATCAACAGAAGTGTGCATTAATTTCATATTGGCTAAAAAACCTGAACTAAACTCGGTTCAACTCTTGTTTGTGGCATACGAGCCTTTCAAGAGTTTCAAATGGATTTTCCCAAAGGTTTTTTTTTTTTTTTTTCAAGCGGCAACTGGACTTTCTGGTTTTTCTTGGAGACATTATGGTTCTCATCCAAGAAGCTTCTTCAGCTCTGAAGATTTCATTCAACTTCTTGGATGAGAAGCGAAACATCTTCAAAGAAAAACCAAAGAAAGTCCCTTTGGGGCAAACCATGACTGAGAATCTCCATAGACACTCAAATGGATTTCTTTTTCTTTTCTTTTTTTTTTGTTATTCCAATTCATCAGCATAGAGAAAGGATGGATGTCTCTTCCTTCTTTCAGTGATGGCATTTAATTTTGTACTTCTGTACTTTCAGAGGAATGCTGGGAACACCGCTGATAACTTCATCTACTTACATAGCATTGTCCATTCTAATGGATAGAAGCCTTCCAAGGTTTCAGGATCAGTATATCTAACAGATGTGAACTGCAGAAATGAAGTTGACCATTAGAAGTCAGTGAAGAAACAACACACGCACACATACACACAAAACCTCTCTCTGGCATGAAAGCCAGCCTTTGGGTGACTTTGAGTCAATCACCAAGAGACTGAGAGTTCTAGTCCTGCCTTAGACATGAAAGCCAGGTGGGTGACTTTGGGCCAGTCATTCTTTCTCAGCCCAACCTACCCAAAAGAGTTGTTGTTTGGGGGAAAATAAAAGGAGGAAAGAATATTAGGTATATTCACCACCTTGAATTGATTATAAAAATAATAAAAGCAGGATAAAAAAAATCTATTTTTCTAAATAGCTGATAATATGCTATTTAATATTAACCCATAATATGCTCCATTGACATCATCAATTGCAATAACCAAGCCAGAGACGCCACATTGTGTATCTGTAAGAGTTTGTGCCTTTGTGATAACAAAAGGAACAGATAAATATTGTATGCATAGGCATCTGCTTCCAATGATATCTGTTTATGTATTAGTGTGCAGGACAAATTTGTAAACATGTACATTTGAAACCGAGGGAGAAAATAATACCGGCTTTCTCCTTTTATTGGAACAGCATGGCATGGTGGCATGTGAACCACACATGTAAATAGCTTTCATATTGGACAGGTTTCAAGGAACACACGTACCTTTTTGCCTGTTTCATATTGCCATCCAATCCAGGTCTGTTTATATAATTCCAATGCAAATTATCATCTAATTGCAGGCCTAACTGGAAGAGAATTTACGGAGGAATACATATCAAAGTAAAACCACCACAATTACAAGCATGCATTCAGTTTCTTTTAAATTTGTACCATAAACACGACAGCATTTCTTGGGGCAGGCAGCTGGGAAAACTGAACTTGGATACCAGCTCATGATTTAATTTGGACTTGTAGAGGATCAAAACGTAATGCATTTCAAAGAGGTCGTAAAATCACAGTACTTTAAATACTGTCAAATCCATTCACCCACTTCTGTAAATGTAAGCAGACATTCCAAGGCAGACAGGATTGGGAGGGAAGGTTTTTTTAAAAGAAAGAAAGAAAGAAAGAAAGAAAGAAAGAAAGAAAGAAAGAAAGAAAGAAAGAAAGAAAGAAAATCCATCTTAAGATTGACATATTCTGGGCAAAAGTTAGAATATTTATTACATGGGGTATACCTTGCTAAGAAATTGTAATAGAGAATTCTGCTGATAAATTGGAGGTGATTCTGTTGTAGGTCTGGAGAATGGAGTGGAAAATCACACTGTCTTATGATCCTTCCGTTAGTACAACAATGCTATTATATATTAATTCTGATACACTCATGCAGGTACAGAAAAAGGAGGAGGAGCCAGATACAGTGATTTGCAGGCTTCTAGTCCTCAAGTATTCTTTAAAAAATGGAGTGACTCAGGAAACAAATTCATTTGAGTTTAACTGGGAAAATAACAACCATCCTAAGAAACCCCAAAGATAAAATTGACCTGGAAAACCAAGGTGTATATGAAGTCCCCTGTGCATCATGCCCTGCCACATACAGTAGTACGGACGCAATAGAAGAATAGATACCTGCACTGGATGAACACAAAATTGCAGTAAAAAAGCTGGAACACCTTCCTCACTTAGTCCAACACGTTGCAAAGCCAGCAGTCATAGCAATCAACTTCAATGGCACCAATAACCCCTCCCGCCACTATAGAAAACCGCAGCCCACAGAATCATCAGAGAACCAGTAGAGATTGAAGAAAAGACCCTGACAAGCCAATGAAACAGAAGAAGAGTGACTCCATCAGACTGTCAATTATCTGGAAGCTACAGCTCATCAAACCAAAAAATCTCCATACGACAATGCCAAGCACAACATCTGCGGCACAATACGACACCCCCCCCCCGATACCGTCCAGCCCAAACATACCCCAACGCAGCTACCCAGATGAAACTAAGCTTCCTAAATAAATGATAGTCGGCCATTCATACATCAAGACAAGCCACACTACAAGTCCCCAATACACATAAACACAATGTTGCCAGCCAATCAGGACAAAAAAAATGCCACAAAAACAACAGAAGATAATTTAGAAACACCAATCAAGCAGAACATAGCAAACTCCAAGACCAATAAACACAGACCAAGACTCCCAACCAATAAGAATGAAGAAAAAAATCATTCTAACACAACAGTAGGCTAGCACCAAATTTAAAACAGAAACGGCTGATACAGAAGCCTGATGATGGCAGGTGAAATTCTGCCAAAACATTGCTACAATTTTAAAAGCACAACTACAATGACGTGGAAAAATACCCAAACAAAGCTGAATAAAAAAAACACACACACGTTTTCATGCATTTTCACAGGTACAGGTATGCAGGTTTTGGCATGTTCAGGTCTTTTCCCGTGTAAGATTGAGAGTATCTTGGCGATGTTTCGAAGTGGTCCCACTCACCAACTTCAGGCTGGTGCTTTCGGCTTCGACCTCAAACTTGGAGCCAAACCAAAACCCAGAACATTACATCACAACCATCCACTCAGGATATCACATCTGGAACTCAGGAGGTTACACCACAAAACCTTAGGATGTTGCAACACAGCCTAGGCCTTTCTTGACCTAGGAGATTACAGCACAAGACTCAGGATGTCACAACAATAGAACACAGAAGGTCATCACATAGCCCATTACCCAGGTCATTACAACACAGGAAGCTGATAGACACACAACCAATACCTCAGCCACACAGGTTCTTACGAAAAAGCCAACCAATCTGCAAACATCAACTCCATCAACCAATCAAGAAATAACAACACAGTCAACCAGCTCGCTTACAACAGAAGCAGCACACCACATTTCCCCACCAGTATTTATAGAGAGGTGTCAGCTCCGATCGCGCTTTGCTCGCACAAGCATGAAACCGAAAGCACCAGCCTGAAGATAGCGAGTGGGACCTCATCGAAACGTCACCAAGATATTCTCAATCTTACATGGGAAAAGACCTGAACACGCCAAAACCTGCACACACGCACACACACATTTGTATGTGTGTGTGTGTGCGTGCGCGCGTAGGACTTAAGACCACAATTAAGTTATGGTGGTAGACCTTGAGTTCTAATTCCTGGATAAAGGTTTCCCTCTCTAATCATGCCTGACTCTAGAGCATGGTGTTCATCTCCGTCTCTTGACTGAGCAAGCTAGCACTGTCCAAAGACATTTTCTGTGAACATGTGGCCATATCACCAAAGGTGGAATGGGAGCTCACCCCATTGTGTGGCGCTTGGGTTTCAAACCTGGGCTGTCCGTTTTCCAGCTGACAAGGTCAGCATCTTTAACCACTGAGCCATGATGCCTACTCAGCCTATTCCTACTAGGCCCCAAAAGCTGAAAGCTGCCCCCCCTCTCTCTCCCTGTCCCTCTCTCACCCTCTCCCTCTCTCTCTCTACTTCACAAAGGAGGAGGAAGTGCTCTGTAAGATTCTGATAAAAGACAGGATGTAAATTATATATACATATATGTTTATGTTAAAATATTACAATATGATTAATTAGGTTTACATCCTGTCTTTTATCAGAATCATACACACACACACACACACTTCTGTGGCTAGAGAGAGTTTGTGATCCCCAGGAGTGTCAGTGATAACATGATGATCTGCGTAAGTGAAGAGTTGTAGACCAAGATAAACTCGTGGAAGATATACCTTCTCAGTAGTTTTCCATCAGGATGATGGCATGGAACCTCCGGGCTGAGAAGTGAAGCATAATTTGATGGCAGACAACTATGAGAGGAGAAGGCAATCTTCTCATGCTTGGTTCCAGCTGTGGACATAGGAAGAGAAACTCCAGCAACCTCGGATGTCCTCTCTTCTCAGGATCTGCAAAGGTGTCACCTATCTAGAAACGGATTGAGTCCAGTCGTGCTGCTTTTGAATCAATACTCATTCAACTAGAGCAGTGGTTCTCGACCTTTTCTTCACCACGCAGATCCCCCTTTAAGTACCTTTTGTGGCAACAGACCACCAAGACTTAACTCAAGAATTAATTCGTAACAATTCTTCAAGTCTTCGCAGGCTCTTGATGACATGGCAGCTCCCCAGGGCTTGCTAGTTACTAGAGGCAGGGGTGGCCTTCAAAACTTTGAGCAAAGGGTTCTTTGACCAGCTGCTGGGTGGGCGTGGCCATGGTGGGCGTGGCCTAGTCAGCCTCCTGCACCACGCCAGGGAGGTGTTTTTGCCCTCCCCGGGCTCCAACGGCTTTCCTTGAGCCTCTGGGAGGACAAAAACGGCCTCCCTGTGCTCCGGAGGCTCTCTGGAAGCCAGAAACAGGCCCATTTCCAGCCTTGCCAAACTTCCAAGAGGCCTGTTTTTCACCCTCCCTGAGCCTCTACACATGCCCTGCATTTACCTGCATCCAAAATGGGCCACGTGGGGACTCCTGGGAGGGGAGGGGCCAGCCAGGAATGGGATTTAAGGGTTGTCCGAACTGTCCAGAATCTTAGCTAGGGGCTCTCCCAAACCCCTGCAAACCCCCAGCAGCCCAGCCCTTACTAGAGGAAGTAGAACTTGCATTCAACANCTGTCCAGAATCTTAGCTAGGGGCTCTCCCAAATCCCCGCAAACCCCCAGCAGCCCAGCCCTTACTAGAGGAAGTAGAACTTGCATTCAACAGTTCAAAGAGGAAATGGATTCAGAAAGGAAGTTTCTTCTCCTAGTTTGGTGATGGGGTTGCCATAGCAGAGGTATGCCCTTTTTTTTCCCCATGATGCAATTTTCTTCCCACCCTCTATTCCCTCCTTGGCTTCCCACTCTTCCATTCAATCCCAAGAGAAGACATCAGAAAGGAGCTCCTTTCAAAACAATGTTAAAATAGTACTTTTTCTGACAGTGTGGAGAGATACTCCAACCCACGAGAACTTTTTACTTTCCAGGGGTAAATTTTAGGAAATCATCTACTGAATTTATCTGCCTATAAATTTTATGGAACATTTCAGAAGGCCATTTGTGTCCTGCTCCTAGGGATGCTCCAGGATTGAGTGTGACATAGGCAAGACGTCCAAGATGGACCTTTCAGTCACACCCGATCATTCCACTTTTCTCTGTCTTTCTTTTCCTTTCCTTTCCTTTCCTTTCCTTTCCTTTCCTTTCCTTTCCTTTCCTTTCCTTTCCTTTCCTTTCCTTCCATTTCTTTCCTTCCCATTCCTCCCTTCTCCACCCCTTTCTCCCTCCATCCTTTCTTCCCCTCCAATTTTTCCCTCCTTCATTTGCATTCTATTCAGCTCTATCTCCCCCCCCACACACCTAGGTATGAACCTCTGTTCCATACTGGACCATGCTTAGGGTATTTTCTTTTTCTAAGTCATCTTATCCTTTAATCTGATGGCAAACAAATTATTTTGGCTTCTATTTTCAGTAAAGTGAAACTCATAACAGGGGACTTGCGTAGTTTCTCACATTACTTTAGTCAGAAGGTATGTCTTCCATTGCACAACCTTCATCCCATGGCTCTGCAGCCTCCTGGGCTTCCTGCATTTCAATCAAGTTTTATGAGAAGACATCCCAGGCCTTGATATTCCCACATACCACCTCCCAGGGTCAAGAAGCAAAGAAAAATGCAGATTGCAACACCACAAGCATTCTTATTATATTACCCTTTTACTACTTCGCAATCCTCAGGTATATTCAAACATCTGTAAAATTTATTTTTTAAAAAAATCTGGGGATAATATATGTTTAGAGGAGCTTTGGGAAAAGGGCAATAAAGAATAAGTTCAGGAACATGAAAGTTTTTAAGAAAACCTTTTCAACAACAACCACAAGAAAGCCCATAGTTGTGTGGATCAAATTTGGATATGTCTGGATCACCGCTGACTGCTTGTGTAAGCATTAGAGAAGTTTTCTGACCTAGATTTTTTTTTCCCCCCCAAATGCACAATAAATTTATTTAATTTATGTAGAAGAAGATCGTGGATCATATATACACAAGGAAAGAACATTCAGAAATAGTCCTAACCATATGCAGATGATTCCTTGCAGTACATAATAATATCAACAACAATAATTCAATGCTGGACAATACTTTGAAGTTGACAATAAACAGTATATGGAAGGAGATAAGATAATGAAGTGCCTTTACTTAGGGAACGAACCATTGGAAGAAAAGAATGAATAGCATAAGCTCTTTAAAAGAAACCAACTTGAGGATTAGGTGATATTCTCAAAACAATTCTCAGATGAAAGATACAAAAATTTCATGAATATTTGGATCACATTACATTTCAGTCATGACACAATATTTAAATTCTGCTGAAAAGTGCAAATATTCAAAGAACAGCTTTACTTTTTAGCCAGGCCCATGAAAGCAACCAAATAAATTAGCAGTTATGATCTGACACTAATTGGTTCGTAGTGCTTTATATCTCTTTATCAGATGTTCTCTCAAGAAAGTCAGTGAGACAGCTTGCTTAGAGTTTGATTCAGGTTTCTCAGAAGTCTTTTTTTCCCCTCCCAATTTTTTTTGTTTTGGTTCTGGTCTGTGTAACAGAGCTGACAAGAATCTTGCAAGTCTCACTGTGTTGTACTTCCTCTTCCAACTTTTTATAGTTTGGTGAATTAAGGAGATGTCTGACTGAGTCTCTTCTGAATATTATCTATCTGTTGTGGACCTTAAATATGTTTCACCCCCATCATCCTGGCAAGGGAACTTGCAAACCTCCATCAAAGACATCTTGTTTATTCTCCAACTTATTACCCACCCACTCAGGTGGACTACAGAGTTTTTTCCCTCTCAATGAACAGGAAGAAAATTCTGGGAAGCCATTTTGTCCATCTCCTTGTGTTCTGTACCATTCCAAATATTGCAGTCCTTTCGTGTTTGGTGAAGGATGAGATCCAGAGATTGTTGGTGGCCTGACTTTGAGAGGTTAGAAGTCTTTTTTTTTTTAGAGGCAGTGGTTAACTGTGGATGTCCAGGGAGAATGATTACACCTGCTGTCCTGGAGCAGAGGTGGCATGCCATCACTCACTTTGAAGTGGCTCAATGAATTCATTAACCTAGAAGGCACTGAAAAGTTATAACCGTAGAACCCATAAGGAGGATGCAAGGCACAGTTTAAAGTTTCTCGGGCAACAGGTGCCGATGGGAAAATGTTTCCAGATGCATGCAAGCCATACAACATCTGGCCACCAGAACTGGGACCTTGGGACACCACTCCATCTAGATCTTCTGCTTTGCCACTTCTGATGTTGCCAATGCTCAGAGAAGACAAGGTGGGCACCTCCACCATGAAGTGGGGGAAAAAGTGAGGACCAGTGGTACTTCCCAACTTATGGTGGCTCGGGAACATGAGGGACGGCTGTCTTAAAAGGTTGGTAGGGCAAATCTTGTAGCAGATGGGTAGGCCAAGATGGTGCAGGTATGAATCCGGGCAGGGCATGCCAAGATTGGTTGAAGAGAGGTGAAAGGTGGGAGGAGAACCCGCAGGAGAAAGGAGAGAGCTGAGAGGTGATGGGATTCCCCCAGAGGCTGTTGCAGGAGATGAACTGGAACTTCCACCTAGGATAAAGCAAGTAAAATGACATTATGAAATGATAGCAAACCAAATAGAATGTCAACTAAAAAAAATACTTCTTTAGTCTTTTTAGTTGCCAGCAGAAAGGGAGTGGGGAAAGTAGTGCATTCCTTAAATGCTTCAGATAATTTCTAGGCAGCCGAAGCTGTTGATGCGCAAGATTATTACTGGAGAGCATGATTGATGACTCTTGGCTATGGATTGGAGAATATATATCCAGGGGGTGGGGGGAAGACTAGGGTCAAGGGGGAAATGAATGATGTGTCTTAGTGTTTTAGCGTCGGCTGCACCCAGGTAACGCCGATATGGTCACTCCTAATAAATCATTTTTTTTCACCCTGAGAGATGTGACTAGAGACTTATGATTTGAATGGGGGTGGATTTGTCAGAGTTCTGACACAGAACTTTGTTCTCCACCTTTCCTATTATTCAGGATCATCGAAGTTAGGAATATTGATAACTATGTGGGAGAACTTGAGCCTTCTTCAATCATGGTCCCGGTGGAAGGCCCAGGCATTGAAGTAACTCTATTCTCATCCAAAATGGTCAACCAAAAAGCTTATAAATATTTCCTATTCCATTGCAGGATAGGCAGGGTTGCTATTCGAATCTTCAAACATATATTACCTTCCAGAAAATTTGTGATTTTCCTCAAAATTGATATGGGAACAGGATATATTATAGACCCATGTTACTGTATGTAGATAGTCCTAATGACTGTAATGGAGTTCAGAATTTCCATTGCAAGTCATGATAGTCGTAAGTCGAGTCCCCTATGTGACTGACCCGATTTTGCAACCTTTTTTTACAGTAGTCACTGAGCCAATACCTCGGTTGTAAAGTGAATCCAGCCATCATGAACCAAGTCAATGCATTCATGATGTATTGGGCCTTTTTCATGTGGGCCTTTTTTTTTTCATGTAGGCCTTGTTTTTTGGCGGGAAACGAGCCAAAAATGATGATTTTTGGAAAGAAATCATCATAAATCATGTCACCTGACCATGAGCTGAGATGGGCAGCTGTAGAAATCAAATGACAGATAGGTAAGTAGGTACATAGGTAGATTGATAGACAGACAGACAGACAAGGTAGATAGATATAGATGATAGATAGATAGATAGATAGATAGATAGATAGATAGATAGATAGATAGATATAGATAGGTAGATAGATTGATTGATAGACAGACTAACTAGATAGATTGACTAGACAGACAGACAGACAGACAAGGTAGATAAATATAGATGATAGATAGATACATATAGATAGGTAAGTAGATTGATAGACAGGCAGACAGGCATTCTAGATAGACAAACAGATAGACAAGGTAGATAGATATAGATCATAGATAGATGGATAGATAAATATAGATAGGTAGGTAGATTGATAGACAGACTGACTGACTAGATAAATAGACAGACTAGACAGACAAGGTAGAAGATATAGATAATAGATGATAGATATATATAGGTAGGTAGGTAGGTAGGTAGATAGATGATAGATAGAGGAGAGAGAGAGGAGAGAGAGAGAATAGACAGATAGATATTGGCTGCAAAGTTACCAGGCGGTTGAAATGTGTTAATGTGCCATGGATTGGGGTACCACTGTTGAAACTTGGATCTTTTGAGGGGGGCATTGTAACTTTCTGTGCCTGATAAGTGATCAATCATTAAGCGAAGATTACCTGTTCTGAACCCACACATTATTGTCATTCCTGCCAAATTTTTAGTGTGGCTTTCAAGACAAAAATTGATCATGTTGGTTGGATTAAAACAACCTGATAATAATCATAAGCAAGATGTTTTCTCTATGCCAAAAAATAAAAAAAAACAAATATTACACACACTGAATAGATTTTTGCTCATTTCCCATTTTTTCCTTTGGACAAACTCTCAAAGGGATTGCTCAAGGGGCATTTTAAGGGGGAAATGTATGTAAATTGTTTGTTGGCAATGCTAAATTCTATTTTTCTGTTACCCTGTGAAACAGCAAACTCAAATCCTACATTTGTATTATTTTTGACGGTGATCGTTTAAACAGGCTGCACAGTTGTGGATTGCCTTAAAACATACAGAGTCTTGTAGTATCTTTTGTGTCACATATATTTTGGGGTTTCTCAATTCACATCACCAGATGTGTGAGATAACAACCTGCAGCGAACACTTTTGGTGGGGCCCCAATATTCTTGCGGAAATAAGAAGGAAGAAGGAGAGAGGAACAGGAAAGGAAACAGAGTTGTGTTGAGACTTAGGTGCCAAAATAAAACTGGCTTATTTTCAAGACTGTAAGATTTCAAGACTTTGTGGACCTTTCCTCTCCTCTCCTCTCTCTTCCCTCTTTCTTTTTCTTTCTTTCTTTCTTTCTTTCTTTCTTTCTTTCTTTCTTTCTTTCTTTCTTTCCTTTCCTTTCCTTTCCTTCTCTCCCTCTCTCCTCTTTTCTCCCTCTCCTTATCTTCCTTCCATCCCTCCATCCCACTCTCCCTCCTTTCCTTTCTTTTCCTTTCCTTCCTTCCTTCCTTCCTTCCTTCCTTCCTTCCTTCCTTCTTTCTTTCTTTCTTTCTTTCTTTCTTTCCTTCTCTCCCTCCTGCCCTCCATCTTTTCTCCCTCTCCTTACCTTCTTTCCTTCTGCCCCTCCGTCCCTCTCTCCTTCCTTTCCTTCTTTCTTTCCTTCTCTCCCTCCCTCTTTCCTCCCTTTCCTTACCTTCCTTCCATCCCTCTCTCCCTCCTTTCCTTCTTTCTTTCTTTCCTTCTCTCCCTCCCTCTGTTCTTCCTCTCCTTACCTTCCTTCCTTCTGTCTCTCCATCCCTTTCTCCCTATTTTCCTTTTCCTTCCTTCCTTCCTTCCTTCCTTCCTTTTCCTTTTCTCTCTCTCCCTCCCTCTCTCTCATTATAACTGTTTCCTTTGTGGAAAGACATAGGCATTATTACTCTGCAAATGAATTTGGACTGAGTCTATGCTAGGAGATTTCTGCTCATCTTCTCATGCTTGACTCTGCCCCATAGAGAATATTGTTCTTGAAAGTAAATGCAGCTGTACACATCTGGTCTCAACAGCCCAAGTGCATTTGGAAGAAACACCATGCTTGACTCACAAGGTTGGCATCAGCAATGCCACGCCCACAAATCTTTGCCTACTTCTGACAAAAGAGGACATCTGATGAACATCTGGTCCACCAACAGAGAACCAAGCTATGTAGTAGAAGAAATACTTGTCCAGGCACATGTGTTATTCCAATAATATGATCCAAGCTTTGTGGTCCAAATGAGAATCATTCTTCATCTAGATGGGAATGGTGGACCAAATTGACACAAAGACTGGTCTTTTGACAAATTTGGAACCATATGGATGCTCTTTCTTGCATTGTTTCTGGCTGAAATTCATGCCATCATCTACCTTTTTGATAGGCATCCTTCATTCCATGTCCAACCATTTTGAGAATGGCCCATTATGCATGCACCCCTATGCTGCCATCCTATTTTTGATACAATATTATATTATTTAATTTGCGCCCAAATCCTGTTGTTTCCTCGAAGAACACAAGATAGCCTACTTTGTTTTTCTTGCACAATACTGCACTGAAGTCAGTTAGGCTAAAAGAAATGGAAACTGGCTCAAATGGATGTATTTATTTATTGATTGGATGTATCTATTTATTTTTTATTTATTTCTTTGCTGGGTTTATTGGATTTATATGTTTGTTTTTTTTACTGAGTTTATAATGGCTGCCCACTCACTGTCATTGACTGTGTGGCTGACAAACAATCTTCCTTGCAAAAGACTTTGAAAATGGATCTATCCAGGTTTGATCTGAAACATAATTAGACTGTATAGGATTGCTAATTACAATCCCATAGATTTCTACATTTTTATCTCAGCCTTCCAGGGAAGGGAAGGGAAGGGAAGGGAAGGGAAGGAAAGGAAAGGAAAGGAAAGGAAAGGAAAGGAAAGGAAAGGAAAGGAAAGGGAAGGGAAGGGAAGGGAAGGGAAGGGAAGGAAAGGAAAGGAAAGGAAAGGAAAGGAAAGGAAAGGAAAGGAAAGGAAAGGAAAGGAAAGGAGGATGAGGGAGGGAGAGAAGGAAAGAAAGAAGGAAAGGAAGGAGAGAGGGACGGAGGGGCAGAATATACAGGGAAGAGGTAGAAAATACAGGGAAGAGGTAGAAAAAGGAAAGAAAAGAAGGATGAGAGGTAAGGGAGATGGGAAGAAAGAAAGAAAAAAGGAGGAGAAAGGGGATGGGAAGAGGAGAGAAGGGAAGGGAAGGAAGATGGGAAGGGAGAAAAGAAAAAGAAGAAGAAAAGGTGAGGGAAGGGAAGAAAAAAAGAAAGAGAAGAAGGAAGGGAAGGGAATGAAAGGAGGGTAAGGGAGGGGTAAGGGAAGGGAAGAGAAGGGAAGAAAAGAGAAAGAAAAGAAAGAGTGAAGGGAGATGGGAAAGAAGGGAAGAAAAAAGAAAGAGAAGAAAGGGGAGGGAAGGGAGAGGGAGTGGAGGGAGGTCAAGTGAAATGAAGGGTTAGGGAAGGGAAGGGGAAGGGGAGGAGGAATAATTTAAAGTAAAGTGAATGTTCTACATATAATTGCCTCTCTCAGAATATAAGCCTTGATACTTATCCAGGCTTCTAGCTTTGAACAATTAAATTCATCAATTTAAAAGGACAAGTCTTAAAAAGGGGAATAAATATTCCCCTTTGATTAATCAGTCCAGCTCGGAATAAGACAACGATGTATCATTCACAAAGGGAGAAAACTGCTTCGGGGTCCTAAGTTTTCCTTGTTCCCTTTTTGCCATAATGATGAAAAAGAAACTAATTGTCACTGCCCATTTGGCAACCAAACTCCCCAAATATTTTAAAAAAGAAGTTCTTTCAACTAAAACAAGTCTAAAGTTTGAGAGACACACATAGAAATGTAGAGGGAAAAGAAAAGATCATTGGAGATTCAGTACTCACTGTGATGTTCTGTCCCAAAAGGCTTAAAGTCTAAGGTCAGAGATGGTCTCCATGGATAGGATTCCAGAAGTCCATCCAAAACTCCCCTGCAACATGACAGTTGGAAATTAGATTTGCATTCCCATGGAACAAGGCCATTGGGAGAGGAACTGGAAGCAGATGTCTAGAGCTTCATATATAAGAATAAGCACATGGGTGGATTTTGCTGCATTTTGGGGGGTCAAAGTGAAGCAATAAGGTACAAATCTCTCTCTCTATAAAAGCGAAATGCCCCTCAGCCATCATCACAAAATCTCCAGAACCGTAAAGTCTACAAACTTGAAATCTGGCACATAGGTTCCTTTTGGCTTCTAGATGCTCACTAAGAAAGGGTTTTTTGAAATAACCATCACAGCATTAATATTTCCTATATTATTATTATTAACAGGCTCTGATGCCAAGGAATTCTACTCCCTCTCCCCACCTGAAAAGAAATTTGTTCCAAATGCAAAACATGAGCAGAAGAGAGGCGTTTCAGTTTTAGTTTCACAGCACCAAGCAGCTTCAGTACACAACAGTTGAGCTAAGCCACGCCCAGGCTCCTTGCTGTCTCCTCCTTGCTCACACAGCAAATACCATTTCAGTTTCCAAACAGCCTTCAAGTCTCTCACACACTGACAGGATGCTAGCCAGATGAATAATGATGGATGCTGATAGGCAGAGGCACAATTTTCCCCCCTTATTTTCCTCTACCAAAACTAAGCCCGATCACATAGTTTCGTAGCGAAGCAGAGTTATCGAGCTAATTCCTATGTAGCCTCAAACCATAATATCTGTGTCTTCTTCCTTGCATCTCTCCCAGTCAACTAAGTTCTAGTGGAAATGCCCAATTCAGGACTCCTGGGGATCCAGGAATCCAGAAGAGGCATTGTTTCAAATTACAATTTTGTAGAAGTGCCTTTTATTCAAAAGGCAACTGGACTTTTTTGGTTTTTTTCCTTAAAGATGTTTTGCTTTTCATCCAAGAAGCTTCTTCAGTTCTGACTGAATGGTGGAGACTGGAAAGATTTATATTCCTTGCAGTCACCTGGTCATTAGCACTCTCTCTGAGAGTCATTGAGGCCAACTGAAGATTAATCTGTGCCCTCAGGGTCATTGAAATAGTGCAAATGGATGTGGAACCTTCTTGGAACTGGTGAAAGGATCGTGTTGTAAACAGGAGATTGGTGGTGTTGTATCCCTCCCCACCTCTGAGAAAGGGCTGCTCAATTTTAATGTAGATGACCTCTTTGAGCTCTCTTTTATAGGTTCCATCTATGTCCCCACATTGTGGCCAATCTCTATACAGGGAAGAGGTAGAAACCAAAGCCCTAAACTCCTTCACAAGAATTCCACCCAGGTGTTAAAAAGGAAATTTGAGAGGGATATTCCCTTCCAAAGAGAGAAAAAAAATTTGATGCATAGGAAAGCCTATTACAAGACACTTTTGTACAGGAATGCTTGTATGCATTCCTGCGTATGCATCGCGTGACAATATTATATAATATATTACAATATATGCCCCGATCCTGTTTCTGTGAAAGGAAAGCAAAAAGGAGATAATATATCAAATCCAAGTAAGCTTTATTATGATCACAGATCAGCCTAATTTGACATCTTTTTTTAGCACTAGCAATAGCACTTAGACTTATATACCACTTCACAGTACTTTACAGCCCTCTCTAAGCAGTTCACAGAATCATCCTCTTGCCCCCAACAATCTGGGTCCTCATTTGACCCACCTCAGAAGGTTGGAAGGCTGAGTCAACCTTGAGCCGGTCAGGATCGAACTTCTGGCAGTCGGCAGAGTTAGTCTGCAATTCTGCACCACCACAGCTTTCTAATCTAAGAACTATTGTTGTTTTTATTGCTCGTATTCAGTGTTATTGTTCAGATCCAATGTCCAAAATGTACTTACTGAACTTCTTCTCTCTAAAAAAATAGCAATTGTCTTCAGAGTCAAGACATAGCTGCATTGACACATTTATGTTTTTTTTTTCATAATGCAGGCAATTAATGAACAAAAACATGTACTTTTATCCATTTAAAAGTCTTTAAACAATCCATAGTACCATCAGTCATACAACTGCAATTTTTTTTACCTGTTTCTTCCAGGGTCTCTAAAACCTTTAGCAAAGGGATTCCGGTCAATCTTCAGTTTTGTTATCTATGGATGTTTTGCAGACAAACAACAAAGGAAGAACTGTGAATATCATGCTTGTCACCAATCTGCTCCCAAAAACCTGCTTGTACCTCTGGGAGGTTAATTTACCTGCTGGTTTTGATAGGCAGTGACAGTTGTAAATTCGGTTTCTTTGAAAGAAAAGGTCTGAACACCAGCTGCAGGCAAAGATGGGGTCTGGGAAAGATCAAATCGGGAATCCTGGATAATAATGTGGACTCTGGGCTTGTATTTGTGCATTGATTGCAAAATTATCTGTAGTCCACAGAGAAAGAGAGAGAAAGAAGAGGAAAAACAATCAGAAAAAGTGAACGTTATCATTCTTAAACTTGGAGATTTTTTTTTTTAAAGTTCTACCTTGACCTTGGTGATTTAGGAATAATCCTCATTAGATTTGCCTTAAGAACAACAAAGATTATGAGGGGCCTGGAGACTAAAACATACAAAGACCCGGTTGCAGGAATTGGGTATGTTTAGTCTAGGGAAAAGAAGGACATGGGGAAACATGATAGCAGTCTTCCAATATCTCAGGGGTTGCCACAAAGAAGAGGGGGAGTCAATGTATTCTCCAAAGCACCTGAAGGCAGGACAAGAAGCACTGGGTGGAAACTAATCAAGGAGAAAAACAGAATTAAGGAGAAGGGGCTGCCTCCAGAAGTTGTAAATGCTCCAACACTGGTGGTTTTTAAGAAGAGACTGGACAATGATTTGTCTGAAATGGTAGTGGGTTTCCTGTTTGTGCAGGGGGTTGGACTAGAAGACCTCTAAGGTCCCTTCCAACTCTGTTGTTCTATATTCTAACAACTGTGGCAAGAAAGCTTGTAAAATGGGCCAAAGCTCATTTAACAGGTGTCTTGCTGGCCATTTTGGTCTCAGTTGTGGTTGTAAGTCAAGGACCACCTGTTATAGAATATAAGTCACAGAAACTAATAGTTTCACTATATTCTATCTTGGACAAGGTCCCTTCTGACTCTGTTATTCTATAATTTAACATGAGTTCAACCACTTGAACAATATGAAATTTGAATGATGAAAGGCCCAATTTTCCTTGTGGTTGGCACTAATGAAGTCTAGGACTAAAAAACCAGAGAGAAATTGTAACTCAAATTTCCATGCACTTGAAAGAGTGTTTGGTTTTCTTTTTCACAAGAAAACAAGATGGCTGTTGGCAGCTCTAAAAAGATCCCCACCCTTTTTTCCAGGAAAATAATAATAATAATAATAATAATAATAATAATAATAATAATAATAATAATAATAATAATAAGCAACTCTACTTGATCTTATAGNTAATAATAATAATAATAATAATAATAATAATAATAATAATAATAAGAAGCAACTCTACTTGATCTTATAGTGCAGCTAATAAATAACTAGTAAGTGAAACATAAGCTTATTTATTTATGAGATTTGTTTCCTGCCCATCTTGCCTCACCTGTGGCACAACAAAGATTTTCCTGTTTGGGGAGAGACAAAAATACTGCTATCCAAGCCAAGATATGTTTTACAGACAGCTAAGTTGTTTGGGCATCAGTAGCAAAAATCTGATTCTCACAATCCCTCTTTATCTGACATAAAAATCAAAACTGATTTTCTCTATTTTTATCACACCCAAAATCTATTTCCAAGGTGAAGATCAAATCCAGACTGCAAAATCCAGTTTGTCACTAGATGGCAGCAAAAATACTGGTCCTTTGCTGCCACCTTGTGGTCATCTGAGTTTTGTGGCTAATTCTTTCCTCCCTCCCTTCACCCCTCCTTTCCTTTCTTCCTTCCTTCCCTCTCACCCACCTTCCTCCCTCCCTCCCTTCCCTCTTCCCCCCTTCCTTCCTCCCTTCATCCCTCCATCCCTCCCTCTCACCCACCCTCCTTCCTTCCTTCCTCTCCCTCCCTCTGTCCCTTCTTCCTTCTCTTCTTCCTTGCTTTGTCTCCTCCCTCCCTTCTTCCTTCCCTCCTCCCTTCCTTCCTACCTCTCCCTTCCTTCTTTCCTTCCTTCCTTACTCCCCTCCCTACTTCCGCCTCTCTCCCTCCCTTCCCTCTTATACTAAGTCTCCCAAGGCAGCCATCTTGCTCTAGCTATGGATAGAGCTGGCTCTACTTTCTTCCCTTTTCCTCCCTTCCTGTAAAGTAGCAACTTCAAATCCACACCTACATGCCCCTTGTCGTCCATCTCATTGTTGGTTAGCTTCACCCGATCGAAGCTGATGATCTGCCTCATCCACGTCTCTCCTGAACAGGGGGAATCCGGGTGGATATAAAGCCGAGGTGTGATGCACGAATGGTCCGTGTTTCCAGCCACCATCCACTGTGAGCTGTGATAGACGTACCTGCCAAAGGGAACAAGGGTTAGAGCAAACCCAACCAGTTGCCACTGTTGTTTTTGTTGAGTAAGACACAATTGGCTGGATTTACACCACCACTATCAAGCCACGAATTGCAGCTTAAAAGCCACAACAATAGGATTCATGTGCCAAAAATTACATCAGTCATGTTATAGCTTAACATATGTGAAACTAAAACGCTAGGTCTTGAGCCCAGGACTCCCAATTAGCTTTGGAAATGAATTCACCATATTTTACTCTCCACTGTATGAAGCAATCAGTATTATTTACACATTGGAAGTCAGGCTAATCATTCACAGTCCACTTAATCAACTAATATTTCCTTCTTGTTTTCTGTATTCCGTATTCCCAGGATTTGAACAATCCAAGTGTTGCTTGCAATAACCTCTGCTGTGTGCATCGGTTTTGAAGGTTTGTTGCTGTTTCTCTTTTTTTCACTCTTAGCTTGGCTAAGCTCATGGCTCTATCTCAGTCCCAAATTCAGGGGGAAGACAGAGGTCTCAATGTTGGGTGGATAAAGTTCTTAGACAGAGGACTTTTCCACTCTTTCCTTCTTTCTTCCTTTGGGCACTTGGATGTGGGGAAGGGGGCAGGCTGGAGAAAGAGAAAGAAAGAGAAAGAGAAAAAGAGAAAGAGAACTTGTAGCTAAAACTCTTCAAACTTTCCAAAGTCCCAGGGACATTTTCCACTCTCTGTCAATTGATGTTTGTGATCAAAGGCCTTTTCCCTCCCTCAAGGGGAGCTATAAGAAGAGCAGAAGGACTGACCATTTGCATAGTTTGATAACTGCTTTGGTTTTCAATCTGTTCAGAGTCGGTGAGTCTCAGGAAGAATCTAATTAAGTTACAGCTGGAAATTATTGTTTCAAATTCCAGCTCTGTGTTGAAGTTACTTAGAAGTAACTGCCCGTCTATTTTGTCAGTGTGTAGAAAAGATGATTAAAAGGGGATACCTGGTTTTACAAATGTATTCAATCACAAAATCAACTAGGAGGAGACATGAAGGTGAAGATATGTTTAAACTACAGAGGTTCAGAAGCCGAAGAAGGAGGAAGCCCCAAAGCAAATATTTTCAAAAAATGTATACAGCATTTAATTGTATTTGTCATTTGATTTAATCATATCCAGAAACAACAGAATACCGAGCTGTACACTCACAATTCAAGGTAATGATTAAGTATCTATAAATATATAGATACTTTATATATAAAGTATATAAAAGTATACAAAAATATATATAAAATAATAAATTTGCCTCAAAGCAAATTCTTGTGAGTTGTGTGCCCTTTGCTCTCAGCATCTCACTGAAGGTCTGGTTCGTATGGACAGGGAGAAACTTCCTTTTTATGGGCAACTAAAGGAGAAAACTATTCTCTAGATCTAATGTCTCTAAGAGGAGCAGGCAGACTCATTCTCAAATTTTCCCCACTTGAAACCTTGACATGTCTGAACTGATTTCAACCTAAAATCTTCTATAAATTTCATTCATTCAGAAAGAGGAAGGAAAGAAGGAACTAAGAAGGAAGGAAGGAACTAAGGAAGGAACTAAGAAGGAAAGAAGAAAAAAGGAAGGAACTAAGAAGGGAAGAAGGAACTAAGGAAGAAAGGAAGGCTTAGAATCTAAATGTCTACTCTATGAAGATTTTCAGTCATCCAGGTCATAGTTGTCCCAAAGTCCATTTGCCTCTTGAAAAAAAAAAGCACCTTTAGGCTTAGAATCTAAATTTCAAAAAATCAACAGGTTTATGTGCTTTTTTGGTGGGGGAGGGAGAAATCAAAACTTTTTTACCTGTATCTTTTCGAGTCCACTGGGACCACGTCTATCGCAATGTAATACTGTTTCACTGGATCCAGACCTTTTACTTTAACTCTGACCGAAGGAAACATTCTCCTGTGCAAAACAAAATGTGTGTTACCTTACTGTAACATTTTCATTTTGCCACTTCATGACTCTCTCCAACTTTCAGACATTTTAGCCACACAAGCTGGGGTTTTTTTCTCCAGCCCCAAAGCATTTATACCACAAGTAGAATCTTAATTATTACTACCCATTTAGAGGGAAGTACAAGGAAAAAGAAAAGACAGATCAGTGTAAATTGCTTGGCTGTAGAAGTAGACATTTTTGTTAGCAAGAGGATCAAGTTCTTAAAAATCACTGCAGTTGGTCAACGGGAGTAATTGTAAGCTGCAATCTGGTGAGGTTTTACTTGGAAGAATTTCTGGTTGAATAAAAATGACTTTTTTTGGACATACTTATAAATACACGTCCTGCCTGATTTTCTAGAACTGCTACTTCTGCAGAAGAATAACAAGAAATGTGAGGCTGCCTCTGAAGGAAAGGAACATAAATTGTTCCTAATTGTTCTGTATTCTGCACAGTGGTAGATTTTGTCTTCTGTACAGATGCAGATAGATAAACTCAAAAAAATGTTCAAAGTCTTTATTATTGATATCCTCATAACTCACATTTGTGATGAAGTTCTTCTTAAAGTCCAATCCTTTGCATATCTGTTTTGTAGGTAAAAAGATGGTTATCTCCTTATCCCTTTCCTCCCATCTCGTAGTGGTAGAGATAGAGCAATTACCATGAGTCCATGAGTTCAGGCAAGAGTAAAGAAACCTCCCCCAACCCATTGAGGGTCAATTTAGTGACCAATCAGGATTACAGATGTGGTCATGTGACACGAACTACATTTCCTAGGATACCTTAACTACATTTACCATGATGCATTCCCTTAAGGGAATTGCTAACTAACTATCCAATTATCTAGGTAAATGAAACAAGTATTGCAAGTAGCAAGCTACAAAATACCAATAGAAGAGATTATTTGTAGCCTTGGGTTGATTTGTGACGTTCTTGGTGGTCTCTGAGTTTGGTTGTTTCCTTGAAGATGTTTCATTACCCAAGGAGGAGGAGGAAGAGGGGGGAGGGGGAAGAGGAAGAGGGGAAGAAGGAGAGGAGGAGGAAGAGGAGGAGAAGGAAAAGGGGGGAAGGAGAAGAGGAAGAGAGGAAGGAGGAGAAGGAGGAGGAAGAGGGGGAGGGGAAGAGGAAGAGGAAAAGGAGGAGGAGAGGAGGAGGAGGAGTGGAGGACTGGGTCATTCTTGGTGTCTCTGGTTGTTTTCTTGCATATGTTTCATTATGCATCAACCAAGTAACATAGGAGGAGGGGGAGAAGAAAGAGGAGGAAGAAGAGGAAGAGGAGGAGGAAGAAGAAGAGGAGGAGGAAGAGGAGGAGAGGAGGACTGAGTCATTCTTGGTATCTCTGAGCTTGCTTGTTTTCTTGCATATGTTTTGTTATGCAAAAACCAGGTAACATGGGAGGGGGAGGAGGAGGAGGAGGGCTGGTTCATTCTTGATGCTCTCTCAGCTTGGTTGTTTGTTTGCAGATGATTTATTACCATCATCAGTGCTTGGCTAATGAAATGCTTTCAAGAAACAATCAAGCTCAGAGAACACCAAGGACCCTAATAATGCAGAATACTTTTCAAAAAAGACTTGCAGATAAATAGCAGAAGAAAAGCAAACTAGAGACAAGAGGAAGATCCTTCAGAATGTTCCACAGCAATTTTCATTTTGTTTTCCAAATGTTTACCCATAAGAGAATGTAGCCCATGTCCAGGAATGCCACTTTGGTCTCCAGCTTTGTTTTGTTCCAATAACAAGAAGTGTTCTAGGTTCAGCGTTGCTAATACTTTTGTGTTTTTCAGGCCATTTAAATGAGAGTCATCTGTTGCCCAGTTGTGTGAATCAGGATGCATTTTTAACTCTCACTTTAGGAGAAGGGCAGAGGAATCCTCGAAATAGCAATGTGTCCAGCTCTTTTGTGAGTTTTAATGCTGAACTGACTACAGTCTGACTTATCAATACCATTACCATTACTGTCTTAAGTCATTTGCTTAAGCTGGTAAAGAGCATTTGGCTGTCTGAAAGAGAAAGCATGGAGCCAAGACAAAACCCAAACTGCAGTGTGATAAAATTCTAGCAAACTTTAAAATGCTGTAGCCCAGTTTCAGAGTTGCACAGAATTCTTGGTGTTTTTCTGAAGAGATATTGCTTTAAAGTTATATCATATCAGATCTAATGGTTTAGTTCCATTTTGAGACAAGTGGTTTGTAGCACCTTCTGGTCATCATTAAGGTAACATACTGCTAATGATGAATACATCATCAAAGAGATCAAGTGAAATACTAACACCACTCTATAAAGCCTTAGTAAGACCACACCTAGAGTACTGCATCCAGTTTTGGTCACCACAGTATAAAAAAAAGAGAGGGACAAAATAGCAATCTTCCAATATTTGAAGCAATCTTCCAATATTAATCTTCCAATCTTCCAATATTTCTCTCTGCCACAGAGAGAAAGGGGTCAAGCTATTTTCTAAAGCACCTGAAGGCCAGACAAGAAATGATGGATGGAAACTGATCAAGGAGAGATTCAACCTGGAAATAAGGAAATATTTCCTGACAGTGAGAAAAATCAACCAATGGAACAGAAGTTGCCTTCGGAAGTTGTGGGAACTTTATCACTGGAGGTTTTTAAGAAGAGACTGGAGTGCCATTTGTCAGAAATGGTGCAGGGTCTCCCGCTTGGGCAGGGGGTTGGACTAGATGATCTACAAAGTCCCTCCCAATTCTGATTACCTATTATGATGGCTAACTTTACATCCCCCAAAGCAAATACATTGGGAAGAGGTATCACAAAGTTCCAAAGTTCAGTTCACACTCCTCATGAAACCATTATTGAAGTAACCATGATTTACTGAGTAAAACCCTATTTTATTTATTGAGGTGTTTGCAAAAATATACAAAGCCATCAATCAGTCTCAAACAAACCACACTAGCTGCATTCACACAGTAAAGAAGCATCTGTTTCCAAGCAAATTTAACTCCTGATGACATTATGACTGTAGCAATCTAGTTTTAGTGATAGGAATGTTATGGTTTGGGATTGCTTTTTTTCTGGGAATTTGTTATTTTATTATGGTTGTTTTCATATAGAGTCTGTAGCCCTGAGATTCTCCAAAACTTATCTACGTATTAATCTGGTTCAACCCTTCTTAGCTTGAATTGTGATGGAGGTAAGCAGGAATTTTCATTTGCTGAGATGAACATTTCATATTTGGACTTACTTAATTTCAATAAAGCTTAATGTTTCTGCTCTCCCAAGTCACCAAAGGTAACAATAATTTATTTAATTAGCTCAGTTTTGGGGGTTGGCAGACCTCCTTGAAGCACAAACTGGGGCTGAATTTGCAAAATGCTCTCAACTAAAATGGTTTGTTCAATGTTTACTTTTACAAGCAGACCATGGTTGGTTTTATGCAACATGATGTGTGTGACATGGTGTGCCAAAAGAATCCACCACATTATGGATTAAGATAGTAATCTGAAACCTTCTATACATTTTTAGGAAGGAAGGAACGAAGGAAGGAAGGAAGGAAAATAAGAGAGGAAGGAAGAAAAGGAGGATGGAAGAAGGAAGGGAAAGTGAAAGTGAAAGAGGAAGGAAGGAGGAAGCAAGGGAGATGAGAAAGAAGAGAGGGAGGGAAAGAAGAAGGAAGAAAGGAAAAATGGAAGAGAGAGAATAGGAAAGGAAGTAGGGAAGAAAGGGAGGGAGGGAAGGAGGGAGGGAGGAAAACAGAATAGAAGGGAGAGAAAGGGAAAGGAAATAGGGAAGAAAGTAGGGAAGAAAGGGAAGGAGAAAGAAAGGGAGGAAAGGAGAGGAGAGGAAAGGAAGGGAAAGGAAAGGAAAGGAAAGGAAAGGAAAGGAAAGGAAAGGAAAGGAAAGGAAAGGAAAGGAAAGGATAAACAGAATTGGAAGAGAGATCTTCTAATCCAACTTCCTGCTCAAGCAGGAGACCTTACATCATTTCAGACAAAACATTGTCCAATTTCTTCTTTAAAATTGATGGAGCACCCACCACTTCTGCAACCAAGCCCTTCCATTTGCTCATTGTTTGTTACTTCTTGTTCTGCTCTCAGGTGCTTTGGAGAATAGGCTGATCTCCCCTCTTCTAAGGACTAGTCCAAAGAAGTAAAGTGTGTGAATGCAGAATAAAATCACATCCTCGTCGTCAACCACAAACATTTTGTAGTTTAGCAGAAATAAATATCTTTCCTAGGACCGGGACAACTATTTCAAGGCAGGATGTGTACAGCAGGGGAGAAAAAATGAAATATGTGTGCACGCATGACCGTCTAAAAACCTGCCCTAGATCTTACCTGCCAGCTTTGGTGATGATCATCTCAGTGCCAATTTCATGAAATCTCTTCCACAGCTCTGAGCCTTGCAAGTCCACTTGAATCACCCCCGTTTCTTCTCGGGCTTCCTCGCAAAGAGATAGGGTTATTTCTCCTTTGGTTTTCTTTTCTGGAAAAGGAAAGAAGAAATAAAATATGAGAACCCAGGGAAATGACCTGCTGAAGTCTTTGTTTGGTGCAAGGGTCTTCAAACGTGACAGCTTTAAGACTTGTGGACTTCAACTCCAAGAATTCCTCCTCCAGTCCTATGAGCTCAGGAATTTTGGGAGTTGAGGTCCACTAGTCTTAAATTTGTCAAGTTTCAAGACCCTTGGTTTAGTGGTTGTCTTCATAGGACCTGTTGCTGAGTGAGCACTTCCTCTTTTTTATTTCAATTTTTATTTTTACAACCAAAAACAACAAATAAAAATCATATTTCAATTATACAGTGTATATTTTTCTTGTGCGTATTACTATATTTATATACATTTCTAGTTAATTTTATATTCATATTAATTAACATTGTGTATCACATCAAAATATATCATTATTAAAATATCATTGGGTTTTTAATTTCAATTACTATCTATCTTTGAGAGTTTATCAACTCTTACTGAATATATTCATATTATAATTTATTTAAAGTAAGCTTTCAATCCATCATTTGTATAATATCCTTTAATATTTTGCTCTACTTTCTAACTATCCAGAGAATAAATCCCATATCTTGTAATAATCTCTTTCTTCTTGGAGTGAGCGCTTCCATGAATGACAAATTATCCAACCCTACAGAAAGTTAACCAACAGGGATGAGCACCAATCCAGCTTTCTTGGTTGAGTTAATGAAGCCATTCTCTCCTTAAGTGGATCCAGAAGGTTATGTGAACCCAGTGAGAAGTTCAGTGAGAAAGATGGTGATGTCAGTCATTCTTGAGTTGTTCCACGGCTGGGATCTCCAATCTTGGCAACTTGAAGACTTGTGGACTTCAACTCCCTTCAATTCTGAGAGTTGAGGTCCACAAGTCTTCAAGGTGCCAAGGTTGGAGACCCCTGCCCCAGGGCCTGCCTTCCTTAACAAGAAAGGTCTTTCAGAAATAGTCTTCCATTCATTTCAAGTTGTCCCCATGGAACACACATTACAAGCATGGACGAGAATGTTGATAATTCTCCTACCTAGGGCACCTGAAAGAAATAGTTCCCTTACATATTATGTTTTCAGCCCTGGCTTCCATTTATCTCCCAAATGAAAAATAATGTGGAATTACTGGAAACAAAACAATGCACTGAACACGAGAACAATTAGACACAAGGACAGTTTTTCCCCAAATGCCATCACTCTGCTAAACAACTAATTCCCCAACACTGTTAAACTACTTAGTAAGACTGTATTACTATTCTTCTCATCCCTCCTATTACCTATCTCTTCCCACTTATGACTATAACAGTGTTGCTTGTATCTTTTCAATTTATATTGATTTATTTGTTTCCTAGTATGAATCGATTGCTTATTTAGTAACCTACGACTATCAGTAAGTGTTGTCTCTTATGATTCTATTTTTTCTTTTATGTACACTGAGAGCACTGGCACCAAAGACAAATTCCTTGTGTGTCCAATCACACTTGGCCAAAAAAGAATTCTATTCTATTCCTTATTCTATTCTATTCTATTCTATTCTATTCCTTATTCTATTCTATTCTATTCCTTATTCTATTCTATTCCTTATGCTATTCTATTCCTTATTCTATTCTATTCTATTCTATTCCTTATTCTATTCTATTCTATTCTATTCTATTCCAGAATTGTTCATCAGCTGACTCACTTTTGGAATCTGAAATTGATATTTGTTGTTGAAAACTGAAGGTTTTATAGATCATCTAGTGACCATATTACTAAACTGATAAATTTTGTAAGTGGCCCATATTGTTATTTTCCTTCCCACACAGGAGGTGACTCTCCTGTGGCCTTTGGGCTCCCTTGACCTTCAGTCTCACCATTGAGACTTATCTCAATCCATATTCTTCTCCTTCACATCAGTTTCTCTCCTTTGGCACATTTAACTTAGCGAAAGAACATGCTTTCTTTTGTTTTTAATTTTGAGAAATGAGAATTAATTTCTAATTAATAATGAAGGGAGTCACACGGAATCTGTTCACCTCTTCACACTTTCTTTAAGCCTGACAAAAGATTGGCTTTGTTCAACAAGCCAGAGCTTGCTTAACCAGAGTTTAATAAACAAGCCACAATGTCTGCCTTTTCCCAAGGTACTTAGCCGAAGTCAGGAATCTCACAGTCTAGTTTAGTGCAATCTTTTAAGGTTGCTCTGCTGTAATGCTTTTCCTTTCTTATTTTTGAGAACCACTTGGAGTCATGAAGGAGTCAAAATCAAATCAATCAAATCAAAATAAAAACTGCCCAAGGAGCTGCTCATCCAGTTTGACAGATGAATTATTGAGTCTGTCATCTTCATCTCTATAACTGTCTCATTTGGCTCTGCAACCCAACAGGACAGAAACAGACTTCAGAGAGTAATTAGGGCTGCAGAAAAAACAATTACTACCAACCTGCCTTCAATTGAGAACCTGCATATGGCACAAGTCGAAAAGAGGGCTGTGAACATATCTACAGACTCCTCACATCCTGGACATAAACTCCTTCCCTCAAAATGATGCTATAAAGCATTGCACACCAGAACAATTAGACAAAGGACAATTTTTTTCCCCAAAAGCCATCATTCTGCTAAACAAATAATTGCCTCAACAGTTTCCAACTATTTACAAACTCTGCACTATTATTCCTATTAATCTTCTCATCACTCTGTGACTATATGACTATATGACTATAGTCACTCTGTGACTATATGACTATAACTTTGTGGTTGGTATCCTTATGATTTTTATTGACTGTTTCCTGGTATGATTGGATTGCTTCTTGTACCCTATGACTGACTACCTTTAAATATTGTACCTGATTATTCTTGACTCTTGGCGAATGTATCTTTTCTTTTTATGTACACTGAGAGTATTTGCACCAAGACAAATTCCTTGTGTTTTCAATCACACTTGGCCAATAAAGAATTCATTCATTCATTCAATTTATAAATAAAACTGGCCTTGTGTTGGGGAGAGGAAATTAAGGGTGGATTTTGTCCACTTCGAAAAGGAAGTGAATAAGATCAGACTCCTGTCTGCTGAACTTTTCCTTTGCTGAAGTCTGGGTGACTTACTTCTGAGGAAACCCACTCAGGGCTGTAAACTGCAAAATATCCAGGGGATGGGTACACAGGACTTAACCCATTCAGGCTTCTAAGCAGCCACATTGCCTGGCAATGCCCCATTCGTGCTAATCTTGGTTCGCAATGTTTTTTTGTGGGGTAGCCTGTTTTTGGGACTGCATTTTGACTGGCGAATTCCTGACCCTATGTATTTCCCAGGGGTGGGGATAAACCCAATCCTAAAACTTGGCTCCTTCAAACTCTGGGAAAGAAATGAGAGAATCTCAGGGAGGTTTGGACAGGGGGCTGAAGCTTGCGCCGCTCAGAGCGGGGTAAAGCTTTTTTGGATTTAAGGATCCCGATCGCTCACTGCTGCTGATCTCCTAAAGCGGATTAAAATTGGGGAGAGACCCGGGAAGAACCGGGGCTTACCGGGCGCTTGGCTTCTCCTGAAAGCTGTTTTTTCCGTCCTGGTCTCGGAGGAGGAAAGCTCTTCTTCCAGCTCCTTCAGTTTGCGTTTGGTAGAATTGGCGTTGCCCATTAAAACGTCCACGGAAAAAGCGTGCGCCCGGGAACTCAAAGCCATTGTTCCCCCTGCGCCAATCGCCCCCCCCTTTTTTCCGACCTAGAAGCGTCCCACCCCCCCAAAAAAAGCGCCTGCAGAGGGAAG
>BHFT01061854.1:0-16096 GCA_004320025.1 Laticauda laticaudata
AGAAATATTTCACAAGAAGAGTTCTACACTCCTCTACTCATTGCAGAATACCTTATGCCACCAGACTCAAAATTCTAGAACTATGCCATCTTCAATCCAATCTAAGTAGTAGATAAAACCATACATTGCAAGTCCTACCGGTCAATGAGTACTTCAGTTTCAACCATAAAAATACAAGAGCAAACAATAGATGCAAACTCAAGGTTAACCGCAATAAACTTGATTGCAGGAAATATGATTTCAGCAACAGAGTGGTCAATGTCTGGAATATTTACCTGACTCTGTGGTTTCTTCCCCAAATCCCAAAAACTTTAACCTTAGACTTTCTTCTATTGACCTTCCTAAGAGGTCTGTAGGGGACATGCATAAGCATACCAAAGTGCCTGCTGTACTTGTCCTATTATTTCTTTTATTTTTCTTTTATGTACTCATTTCTTGTATTCATAACAATGTTTATCCTTATACCTATTATTTTGTAAGACATTGACAAATCAAATAAATAAATAAATAAAAACATTCTCAAAATGGTGGCCTTTCAAACAACTTTTGACTTTCAATTTATGTTTGTTTTTCCAGATATGGACAAATGCTTTCGATGCCCTGAAGATCAATATCCAAACAATAAGCAGGATTTCTGCATTTTCAAGTACATAACATACCTCTCTTATGAAGAAACATTAGGAAGCAGCTTGGTGACAGTAGCCATTATCCTCTCTTTCATCACCATTTTTGTATTAGGAATGTTTCTGAAGAACCACAACACTCCTATCATTAAGGCCAACAAACGCAGCTATCCTATACTCTCCTCATTTCTCTCCTCCTGTCCCTCCTTTGTTTTCTGCATTTTATCAGTCAACCAATAAAGATCACTTATCTCTTCATCAAACTGGTTTTGGGAATCATCTTCTCAATGGCTGTTTCTTATATGCTGGCCAAAATCTTCACTGTGGTTCTTGCTTTCATGGCCACCAAGCCTGGATCACGGATGAGGACATGGGTTGGGAAAAGATTAAGTGTTTCCATTGTTCTTTCTTGTTCTTTTATTCAAAGTCTTTGCATTGTGTGGCTTGGAATTTCTCCCCCTTTCCCAGACTCAGATAAGCACTCCTTCACTTCTGAAATTGTTGTTGAGTGCAATGAATAGTCAGTTGTCATGCTTTACAGTGTCCTGTCTTTTATGAGTTTCCTGGCTATTGTCAGTTTTATTGCAGCTTTCCTAGCTAGAAAGTTACCAGACACTTTCCAGGAAACCAAGTCCATCACATTCAGCATACTAGTTTTCTGCAGTGTGTGGTTGTCATTTGTCATTTGTACATCAGATCCAAAGGGAAATATACAGTGGCTGTGGAAATTTTCTCCATCTTGGCCTCCAGCGCTGGGCTTCTGGCTTGTGTCTTTTTGCCCAAATGTTACATTATTATAGTGACACCTGATCTTAAATGAGAGCAGTTAATAAAAAGAGGAAATTGACCAATATTATCAGCAATATTCCCTACCCCAACCCCACCCACCAGTGAAAGCACCTTACAATGAATCTTATCAAATAGTTATCAAATTTAGGAATTAGTATAATGAGAATATTATAATGTTTTCTTCATAGACGTATTGTATGAATGTGGATATGGACTCAACCAGCGTTAATAATGATCCATTCTTTACCAAGATTTTGGTCTTTATGTGTCAACAGATATAGCCACGAGTCCTCTCTAGGATTCCCTGTCTTTTTGTTTCTGCTAAATAGAAGTAGCACCAGATCCATTTGCTTTTTTTTTTTTTTGCATGGCTACCATCTAATGTTTAACCTTCATCAATGGAAGTTTTAAGAGACTGAACAACCTCTTGTCTGAATTGCTTTAGGGCCTTATGCTTGAGCAGGGCATTGGACTAGAAGATCTTCAAGGTCCCTTCCAGCTCTGTTCTGAATAGAAATTCAGTGTTGAATTTGTTGCAGACCAATACTTAAAGAGCTAAATACAGGGGTGGGATTCTAACAGCTCACACCTATTCGCTAGAATCAGTTGATAACATTTTAAGCAGTTCGGAGAACTGGTTGTTAGAAGAAATTACTGGCTTAATCCTGTAAAGAAGGTAGGAAGGAAACATTCTGGTGTTGCTTACAGAAAGTCCGTTAACCCTTATGACATTCTTGGCAGGACTAGACTTCCTATCTCAGGAACTTCTCTAGAGTTTTTTTCACCCTCCTTTGCGATACTTTGCTTGTGCAGAGTGACCATTCAAAGTTACAGTGGCACTGAAAAAAAGTTACTTATGACCCTTACCTTTGACTGTTGCAGCATCCCCACAGTCATGAGAAACCAGGTGAGGAGATGCATGCCTCGATGTGAGTGATATTGAGTTGGCCATACCCAGCCAATAACATGACCACCAAGCCATACCCACCAACTCTGCTACACCCACAGAACTGGTTGTTAAAAAAAAATGAATCCCACCCCTGGCTAAATACATAAGATTTATAAGGCCCTACAAAGTTCACTGAATATCTCAAGAATTAAATATATTATGTATATTAGTATTAAGTAAGAATAGAGTATTAATAACAAGCAAAGAATATGTATAAACTGTAATTGCTATTGCACATGATATTTGTACCCAGATGACACACTGTTTAAATGGAAGATGGATTGTTTGTATAAAAAAATAAATCAATAAATCAATAAATAAATTACAAAAATAGTTCATTGAATATCTCAATATCTGTAATGAAAATATACATGTTGCATCATTTATAGCATGTTAAGAAAAGTTTCCAGATATTCTGGAAATTTGTATAAAATGTATCCAATCAAGATTGGTCAATAAAGAAGTTATCTTGGATTTCTATGCTTATTTTTCATATTTATTTTTATTATTTATTTTTAATATCTCTATCATTAAGGTAAACAACTGCAGCTCTCCTACATCCTTTCCATCTTTTTCCTCCTCCCCTGCTTTTGTCCTTTGCATGTTATCAGTCGATCAATAAAGATCAGTTGTCTCCTTTGACAGGCTGCTTTTGGGATCATCTTCATGTACAGTTCATAAGCTAATGCAAGTTTTATGAAAATAATTAATGCAACTTTTATGAAAAAAACATTCTTCAGAAGTTACTTAGCTGTTTTCACTGTTAATGTTGACATCGCTGTTTTTCCCTGTCATCATTTGGAATAGTATTGCAAACTATGGGAATATGATAAGGGAACTATGCACTATGGGAATAGGCTCAAAAATCACTATGCAACATAGGGGTGGGGGAATTATTTCCTCACTGTTTTGCATCAGAAAGAACTTTGGTGAGGTAAATATCTGCCCTGTTCTTATAATCTTGACTGACTTCTCCTTTTCATTTGGCAACTTCCTGTAAAATACAACATGATGTTGCCATCACTTTAAAAATAAAGGATACATTCCCTTTGGTCTTTGAAACTTAATACAGAGGACTTGTAGCTCAGTAGCTGGTTTATTCTCAACTTGTTTAGTTTCCAGCTAAATCCTGACTATTCTTTTGGAGAATATTGCACCAGTCATGGGCAATGTGAATAGATTTTTGGCAGGAACATTTGGATACCTTATAGTTGGAATATTGGTGTTAGGGGTTTTTGCTATGACCATTTGTAAAGTTTGTTTTTCAAAAGGCACCAGGGATGACCCTGGTCCATTTTTTAATAAATACCATGAACCAGGAGACTCCATACTTGGTGATATAATTTATCACAGCTTTGTAGTTTCTGAGAAAATCATATTTACAAGACAACCTTTTGAAGACATCTCCGCTGTATTTATGTAAGGATTTGGATGTTTTAGACATCTGTGGTTTCTCTGTCCTGCTAATATTAGAAGTGGTGACAGCACAATGTTTTTACTTTTCTGTGGGGGGGAGATGGGGTGTATTTTGGATGGAAGAGACAGAAAGAGATGATTGATAGGGAGATGATAGATAGATAGATAGATAGATAGATAGATAGATAGATAGATAGATAGATAGATAATGATAAACAGATAATATTTCTGTCAATGACCTGATCAAACAAAACATATATAATATAAGTAAGGATTTCTTCCTATTTCTGAAAAAAAATCACTTTTTTAAGTTTAGGAAGTCAGAAGAGTTTATCATCTCATTCTTGCAGATACTTATATTGTCAAAGTAAATTTCCTTCACATTACATATTTTTTTGAGGAGAGTAAGTTGTACATGAACCAAATTAGTTCTACCATGGAACTGCAGAGAAAATTTATAAGATGAATTTGTAGAAGCAGGATTGATTTTGGATTTATATTTTTAATACATCCAAATTTATGTTAGTAAATATCTGGAGATATTTCCAATATATTTCTTATTAATTCAGAGTTATTAAAATTGCAACTGGGTCTCTGCAAATATAAATATTGATGTTATTTATAATTTTTCAGTTGAACTCAGACTTATCAACACATCTTGGCTCTTGTATTTGCTGTAAAGGAGATTAATGGAAATCTTGAGATCTTGAACAATGTCACCTTGAGCTTCAACATCTGTAATAGCCATTTTGATCCAAAACTGACATAAGAAAGCAACAATGAAAATCCACTCCACACCAGACAGATTCATCCCAAACTATAAATGTGATTTTCAGAACATTCCAATAGCAGTCATTGGAGGACCTAACTCAATTGATTTTTTTTTACATAGCAGCCATTCTAAGTCATTACAAGATTGCACAGGTAGTTTTTGTTCGCAGAAGAGAAAAAACTGAAGAAATCCATAATAATTCCCTTGCTTGTCAAATACGAAACTTAAGATTTTCATTCCAGAATGTTGGCTACTAATTTGAATTGTATTTTAGACAAAATAAAAAGGATAAACAAAAAGTGGAATTCATTCTGGGAAGTATGTGAAATAAGCTATAATATGAAAATATTTACTTATTGAATTGATTTCTGAAATTCAGGTTACATTTAGTATTTCTACTCAAGTATATTTTGCCTTCTACTCAAGTATATTTTGCCTACTTTAATAAAATGTTTTATTATTTTATAATATTGGGAAGTTATAACAGGCCAAAAAGTAATTAGTATTAGAACATATGATTTCAGTGAAAGACAGGCAATATATTTTAGAATTAACAATATGTGTGTGATGAACATAATGAACAATAACCACAAAAAACCCTGAAATAAATTGTTTCTAAGACAAGCCCTTCTTTTATTCTGTTTTTCTCCTTCTTCTCTTCATTTTTTGCTACCTTCTCTTAGCTTGCCTATTCTTCTGCTCCAGAGATGAAGACACAGAATCAAGAAATTCCTTTTCATTGGATGTTCCCAAATGCAGATGATCAATATTATGGGATTCTTCAGCTCTTACTATATTTCAAGTGGACATGGATGGGCATATTTTATATTGGCATGGGCAATCATACAGAATTATTGCTCCAGAAGATATTACCTCTCTTTTCACAGCATGGCATCTGTTTTGATTTCATTGACACTTTAGCTGGGGGGCTGTTCAGTAATCTGGGTGCACTTGTGGAAGCATCCCGTGCTAAATTAAACCATGCCTGGAACAGCAGAGCTAATGCAGTGATCTTTCATGGAGAATTTTATGGTATAACATCTTTATGGGCTTTGCTTGAACTTTCAGAATTTTGTGATAAGGCAGGAAAAAAAGCAAAAGTCTGGATCATGACAGTAGATATGGACTTTACATCTATCCTATTTCAAAGAAACTAGAGCACAGATTTCTTCCATGGCACTATATCCCTGGCAATCCAATTTAAGGAAGTGTCAGGATTTCAGAAATTTGTTCAGATGAGGAATCCTATTTTGCATAAAGCAGATGGTTTCTTAAAAGGGATCTGGCTGCAACTATTTGATTGCCTAATTCCAAAGTCTTCATCTGAGTCTGTGGACCAGAATATCTGCACTAGGAAGGAGAAACTGGAGACTCTTCTCATGACTGCTTTTGAAACGAGGATGACTGTCCACAGTTACTGTGTCTACAATGCTGTCTATGCTATTGCATATGCTTTGCATTTCCTGTATTCATCCATAAACAAGCAAAGATCAGGAATAACATGGAAAAGTCTTAAAGAACAGCCGTGGAAGGTAAATATCCTTTTCAGAATAGTGCACAATATTTCACCCTGTCTTTTTTTTAGTTTTTAAAAATCCAACCAAATAGATTTATGACTATGTGACTAAAGATTTAGTGAGATCATGGCTCATTTCTGTATGTTTCTGTAGTTCAAAGGAGCTTTGTGGCAAAACCTTACTAATCATTTTATTTAGAATGATAAAAAGTTTTAAGATACCAGACAATGATGCAGTCTTCCATTGAAAGTACTATAACTTTGCTGAGAATGTGTTTTCTTATTTGATGGCTTTCATCTTATTGGTGACATTTTGAAAAGCACCTACCATCAAACCTCATGCCATGCTTTTATCTCCTTTCCAACTTTTTCCTCCTTGATGTCTAGCTTCACCATTTTCTGAGAGGAATTTCATTTAATAATGAAATTATTATGAATAATGAATGATGAATGAATAATGAATAATGAATGATTAATGAATAATGCTGGAGACAAGATTTCCTTTGATAAAAATGGAGAACTTGTAGGAAGATTTGATATAATAAACTGGGATATGTTTCCAAACCATTATTTCCTTAGAGTTAAGGTGGGAACCATATATCCAGATCCACTCTCATTTCACCTGCTGACCATTAGAGAGGATGACCTCATCTGGCCCACCTGGTTTAATCAGGTAGACTCCATATCATGTCCACATTGATTGATCACTTTGACCAATATTCCAAGAAGGTTTATGATAATCTAGCAGAATTGCATTATTTTTGTCATTTTTGTCAAGTTTTTGTCAAACATTATTCAAGAGCTGAGCAAATCAGACACATGAGCATACATTATGTACTTTTTAAATATATCTTTAAGTGAGTATTCTGGTAAACCATATATTCCACTTTTTCTTACTTTCGTTCAGTCATGGAAATTGTTGGGAATTTGAGTCGTTCAAGGAAAAGAGTCAATATCCACATAATATGTGGGCACAATGGGTACGTTGAATGACATATTCTGCAGAGAGACCCAAACTGTACAATTTGGGATGGGGGAACATTCTCATCTATGGTCACTGGCTTCAAAATCATATTCCTTTTTATCAATTGAACATAATATGCAATTGAAAAAAATAAGCATTGGATTGCCATTGGGAGTTAGGGACTGTCATCCTAAATACTGATGAATTTTCAGGTATTTGTTTGCAAAATTGTTATACCAGTCTGAACCAAGAGATTCTGTTGCGATGTCATAATATGTTTGCCCATTGTAGGGTCACTCTACTTGAAAATACACTTGTTAATTCATTCACCAATATACAAAGAAAATAACACGATGAACAAATGTTTTGTTGCTTTCTCTTTTTTACCCTCAAATAACTTTATGCAACTTATATTACAAGCTAAGCAATGATCTCAAAAAAGATATTGGTACATATTTCCAAAATCCACTTCGCCCCCAGTTATTCTCACTATTCTTAAGATATTTCTGCTAAATTTCTGTTAAATAGTGAATCTTCTTATGGGAAGAATTTCAGGCCTTCTCTGAAGAAAACTCAGTGAAATCAGCTACCACCACATGTTGCCAAAACTCTAATGGCAGAAGAATTCTGAGCGACATTGTTATGTTCCAATTGCTGAAGTTCATCGATAGAATCACACAACTTGCTCTTCCTTTCCAGGACAAACTATCCAAATTAGAAAAAACAAGTAAGGGACAACAATCAAATTAGGATAAAAGAGATTAAGCCCATGTCACACTGCACCAACAGATGGAAAGAGGATGTAAAACGGAGAGAAACACTTGCCATCCATTGGTTAACGCGATTCATCGTTCTGTACTCCACTGCCTCCATTTTCATCCTCTCTATCCGTTCCAGCATCTGTCGACTGAGGTTCCACCCTCTCAAAAAGTTTTCAGCTGCTCAAAACTTTTGAGCGGAAAATGTATCACAATGCGTCCAATGTATCCAATGCATTTCTGGCATCCGCAACGCATATGAGGAACATCCGTTCTACATCCATCGTTATCCGTTATGCATCTCTATATCCGCTAGGCATCCGCTGCACATCCGTGCAACTCAAATCCAACTCCAGCAGAAAATGGACACATGGAGGAAGCGAAACGGACGTGGAATGGACGCACAGCGTTCATAGCACGGATGGAGAAAGGATGAAAGTGGATGCCAGCTTGTATACAAAGCATTTAAAGTGGAAGAATGTTCGCAAGGGGACCTATCTCGGATATTAAGGATGTTCTGCAGGATACCTAGGACACCTGTAAAAGGACACCTAGTGGAAAACCTATATTGCCTATAAAAAGGGGGAGGAAACTCACCCAGATCTCATATAGTCCAGCAGCCCTGCTGTGAAGACCTCTGCAGCCTTCATCTGGCTCTTGCTCTTCCACAGCATCCATTATGTCCACCATGGATCATAACACAGTCCTTTTGGTAGCCACCATCATTCTGCAACAGTGTGAAGCCATCTACAGGCTCTTTCAACTGTTGTACGGAAGAAAAGGAGACGGCCAAAGAAGTGTTCTGGTTCCGAAGATTAGATCAGGAGAAGCAGAGTATGGACTGCACAACAAGCTGATGGTAGAGCTGAGGAAAGAACCCTCGTGCATTCCAGAAGTTCATGAGGATGCCTGCAGCCAGGTTTGATGAAGTTGTGTAGCGGCTGAGACCCAGGTTGACCAAGGCCAACACCAACTTCCAGCCCAGCCTGGACCCTGGGCTCAAGGTGGCACTCACTAAGCACCACCTGGCCTCAGGGACCACCTACAGGACATGCAGTATGGCTGGAGGGTGCCAAAACAACACCATCAGCATTGTGGTCAGAGAAGTGGTGCAGGCCATCATCGAAGAATACCTGGAGGAGCTTCCTCCAGTACCCCTCCACTGAAGAAGGATGAAGAAAGTTACAGAGCAATGGTATCAGAAGTGGAACTTCCCCCACACCGTTGGAGCTGTAGATGGGAAGCACGTGCGCCTGCAAAGTGCCAGCCAAGTCGGGCTCCACTTATTTCAACTACAAGGGCTTCTTCAGCATCATCCTCTTCACCATGGTCGATGCTGACTACAAGTTCATGTACATCGATGCTTCAGGCTACGGCTCATCTCAGATGCCCAGGTATACAATGCCAGTCACCTCAAGGAGGGGCTGGAAGGCAACCTCATCTTGGGCTTCCCAGATCCAGACTCCCTGCCAAACGACACGCAAAATGTGCCCTACTTCATCATGGGGGATGACGCCTTCTCCCTCAGAACCTACCTCATGAAGCCCTACACTCAAGATGCCTCACCCGTGAAGAGAGGATCTTCAACTACAGGCTGTCCAGGACAAGGCGGGTGGTGGAGAACGCCTTGGCATCCTGGCCAACAGGTTCCAGGTACTTCTCACCACCATGCAGCATCGCCCAGAGACCGTGAGGAACATCGTGGAAGCTTGCTGCATCCTGCACGATCTCATGTGCACCGCTACCCAGTGTTGCAGAACAGGCTCGTGGACCTCCACAAGGCAATGGGACATGGAGCCTGGGGAATGGAGGCAAGGGCGAACCTGATAGACACTGAGGATGTGTGAGGACCACAGAGCCTCACATGAAGGGAAGAAGCAGCGCAACCTCCTGAGACGCTGGTACAACTCCCCAGCTGGAGCAGTGGAGTGGCAAGACAGGATGATAGATGATTAATTGATGCTTCCTTCAACCTGACTCATCACACTGATGAGATTGGGCCATGTATGTTGGGTGGACCTTACAATGAACAGAGTATTTATTAAGAGTTGTGTTTATGTTGACATGTGTGGATGATTGATCACATTATTATTGATAATAAAGGGCCATAGGTGTGGCACCTGGGAGGGTGGACCATAGAGTCCCACTATGCTTGCACTGGAGGTTAATCTATCCCACAGCTATTACCCATCCCAAAGATATCCCTGCCCATCCCAAAGGTATCCCTGCCCATCCCACAGCTATTACACATCCCACAGCTATTACCCATCCCACAGGTGTCCCTGCCCATCCACTGCTTATCCTTACCCATCCACAAAGCATGCAAAGGCTTAATCCATTTCTAAAAGTTTCCACCAAGACTTTATTGACAAAAATAAATGAAGCAAGTGTGTGAAGCAAAGATAATCTTTATTAAATAACAAGCTGTAAAAGAAAAATGACCCAAATCAAGTGTCCAAAGCAAAAATAAAGTCAACAGGTAGCCACCCAGTCTCTGGCACTCTTCATCACTCTGAGGCATGCCAGTCTCAGGGGTGAAAGGTCCAGGTGCTGTGGAGGGGCAGTAGCTGGAGTGCTGGTCTGAGGCACCACTGGGGTGCCTCGCCCCGAGAGGACAACAGGGGACAGTGTGTTGAGGAAGCTCTCAGATAGCTGGCTCAGCCCCGTGATGTTGAAAGCCCCTTCCTCCATGACATGGGTTTGAGCCCCAGTACCAATGACAGTTGTACTGAGGCCGGGCTTGGCTCTGGGGTGGGGAAGGAGCAGTGTAGTGGGGCTGTCTGGTCTGCAACTGGGAGGGCTGGCGTTGTGGCATCGGTGGCATCAGTGGCACGGTGGCATCCGATGTACCTGTGCCTGGACTGGGAAGGGCTGCCTGTGTTGCTGGACCTCCTGGTTGCCATGGAAGGGCAGTGACATCATCTGGGGTGGAGGAGCAGGCCTGGACTGGGTGGGAGCAGGTTCATCTTGGTCTGGAGGGTTGTGAAGAAGATCGGTGATCCTGTCCTTCACCACTTGGTACTGTGTTTCCTACATGTCATGAGGGTCTGGTTGACGTAGGTGAGGAAGGGCTTACGGTTGGAGGATGGGGCGTCAGTGTGTACCAGCTGAGGGAGGAGATCTACATGCTCCTGATGGTGTTTCTTATCTCCAGCAGGACAGTGGTGGCTCTGCCCTTCCCGGTGTGCCTCTCTGCCTTTCTGTGGAAGGTGGAGCTGGGGGTGGATGCGGGTTGGGCTATGGTGGAAATGCCATCTCCTTTCTCCCACTGCGTCAGGGGGTCCTCCATGCGCTCTGCCAGGGTAGTACAGCTGTCGGGGGGGTCTCTGTCGTGGACGCTCCACAGATACCTGCCTGGACACAGGAGCTGACTCTTTGCCGGAAGAGGACTGGCTCTCAGCAGGCTGCCTGAGAGAGAGGGTTGTGAGAGGGGCTGCTCCTCAGTGGCAGATCTCACCCTCAAGAAGCTGCATTTGGCATCACGTAGGTCTCCCGTCCGTCAGCTTGACCGCGGCTGGCCAGATTTCTTGAGGTCAGCTTCCCGTACCAGGTGTGCATGTGCTTCCACCAGCCGAGGAGCACCTCCGAAGTGTAACCCAGGCTCTCCGCCTTCTCTCTCCAAGCAGCCTGCTTTCCTCTTGGTGTCTCGATAGAGCCTGTATCCCTTCAGCCAAGGATATTCATTCTCCCTCAGCCACATCCAGCACCTCCTCCTCATGTTCCTCTTCGATGGAGTATTGCCTCCACTCCCACTCAAAGCATCTGCCTCTTCCTCCCTTTGCAGGGCCATATGGGCCTAATCAGAAGGGCTTCAAGGTTGTAGGGGCTGCTCCTTCCACACCACCACCACCACCAGCAGCAGCAACAACAGTTAGCAGCAAAAGCAGGACCAGCAGGACCAGGAGCACCAGCAGGACCAGGAGCACCAGCAGGACCAGCAGGACCAGCAGGACCAGGAGCAGTGCCAGCAGAGTAAGCACCAGCAGAAGCATCACCACCAGAAGCAACATCAGCAGAGTAAGCATCAGCAGAAGCACCACCACCAAGAAGCAGCATCAGCAGAAGCACCACCACCAGAAGCAGCATCAGCAGAAGCCCAGCACCAGAAGAGCGAGCCCGGCAGCAGAAGCCCCAGCAGAAGCAGAGTCAGGGCCAGGGGGTGGAGGGTGGCCCTGTCCCTCTTTGTCAGCTTGCAGCAGATGGCAAGAGGCTTCCATTTCTTCCCATGGTTTGTTGGGTTGCCTGGCTGGCTGGCTGACTGGCTGGCTGGCTGACTGGCAAGCTGTGTCTGGAAGCAGGTCTTTCCTCTGAATGGTGACCTGCTTGCGAGCTGCTTCCCTTTATATCTGCGGGCGGACGCAATGCATCCTCCCCACATGCACAGTGAACGCTAGGCATCCACTAGGCATTGCTAGGCTTCCGCTAGCTTCCACTAGGCTTCCGCTCTGCCATATCTGCTGCTACATCTCTCGGTATCCGTCTGCATCCGCTTCTTTCCGTTCTGCGTCGTGTTTTGCTTTGCTCCCCCGGAAGCCTTGCGGATGTGCCATCTGCTTCCATCCGCTAGGCTTCCGTGGAGCATCCGCTTTCCATCCGCCCTATGTCCTCCCCCCATCGTTCCTTTCTGTGTTTTCTGCTCTGATTATGCAAATTCGGGGCACTTTGAAGAGCGGATAACAATGGATGGAACATTTTGCTCGTCCACTGTGTCCTTTTTACAAATGTTTTGCATCCGTCGGCCAGTGTGACAGGGCCTTTAAGGGGAATGGTCTATTATTAAGAATTATGAGCCCTTATTGTTCTTGTTCTAATGTCAGTATTGCTAAATTTCATTATAGAAGGACAAATTTTGTTGTTCCCCATTACAAGACAACTAACAAAAATTAAAGAACAGCAGGTAAATTGGGAATAAAAGAGATCATGGGAAAAAAAAAAAAAAAAAAAAAAAAAAAAAAGGTCCCCAAATTTAAACAACTTCCCTTTGTCACATATCTAAAGTCCACTTTCTTGTTTGGATCATCTATGCAGTTAATGGACCTTAACTTTCTGAGAGTCTTCAGGAAGGACAGATAAGATGCCGTTTACCACTGCATGTCAAAATGTTGCAGATAAAACTGCAGGGTTTTTTTTTAGAAATATTAACATACTTTAACTTCCTTCATGGGCCAGGTATTACCGTTTCCCAGTGTAATTGGTAACTTCCCTTCTTGATCAGCAAGGCCAAAATAGAAACAAAAGTCATTTTGCAGCTATTACTGCATTCCATGTGCACAAGGGATGAAGAATCACAAATCAAGACAGAGTAAATGAGGTGTTATGAAAGAAACTTATATATCTTCTATCTTATAGATATTGCACTCAGATTTTCTCAAACCATGCAAATAACTTTCATCTGCACTTGTGTACCCTATTTTTTTTGTGTACAGCAAGCACAAGTATTCATACTGTTCATAATGGCTCCTAATTTTTCATGGTTCCCTAACACTGAATTTTTAATCCTACGCCCTTTTTTTTCTGTTTCCTTGGAATCCAGCCTTTCTCTTTTTCTGCGCAGCACCACAGACCAGAGCAAAAGCACCCGATTCTCCCTTCTCTGTCCTTGCTTTTGACTCAACTTATTTGCAACACACCAGAACTCTCAGACATTTGTAAAGCTGCAACTGGGCCTTCCATAAACAAAATAAACACAATTTCTATTTTGTTATTCTTCTTGGAAGGGTTTCTTGGAAACATTTCTATCAACCCGCTGCTCAAGAAGGAAACCTTTAATATCATTTCAGACAAATGGTGTTCAATTTTCACTTTCTAAAAACTTCCAGTGTTGGACAACCATTAACTTCTGGAAGGGGCAAATTGACATGTAACTTTGATTCTATCCCTCTGTAAAATCACGGTTTATTTTTGGAAAGTTTGCTTTGGACCAGATTGTGTTTGGAATGCATCCCATGCACAACTGGATATAAAAGGAAGAAATGTGGTGTGGGAAACCAGGAGTGAGGAACAAAAAGGAGATAGGCATGTGCAAGGGAATGGGAAAGAAGGCACTGGGAGAAAACAATGAGCTGACAATTTGCTGAAGTGGTTTAACAGGGAGGGACAGGATTTGGTGTCACTGAGCAGGACGTCAGGTGAAGTCTCCCTTCACCTTGAAGTCTCTCCCTTTAACAACCACATCAATTAGGGACTGAAATCTGTTTGTCTATAAAATAACATAAAATGGAAATTGATTTAACCCAAAGCAGATGGCGGGGAGGTTCTGGGTGGAGCAAGCCTTCCCCCCCACATCCTCAAGAGATCCCCAAACCTCAGGACTGAAAAGGTGGAAAGCTTGGGGAACTATGCTTTATAGGTATGAGCACAATTTTATGGTTATTTTATGACAACAGATTTCAGTCCCTAATTGATGTGGTTGTAAAGGGAGACTTCAGGTGAAGGGAGACTTCACCTGACTGTCCTGCTCAGTGACTACAATCCTGTCCCTCCCTGTTACACTTCAGCAAATGTCAGCTCCTGTTTTCTCCCCAGCTGCCTTCTTTCCCAATTCCCTGCAATGCCTATTCTCCTTTTTTGTTCCTTCACTCCTGGTTCCCCACACCAGCATTTCTCCTTTTATATCCAGTTTGTGCATGGGATGCATTCCAAACACATCTGGTCCAAAGCAAACTTTCCAAAATAAACCGTGGTTTACAGAGGGATAGAATCAAGTTCATGTCAATTTGCCTCCAGAAGTTATGGGTGCTCCAACACTGGAAGTTTTTAGAAGTGATTGAACAGCCATTTGTCTGAAATGATATAAGGTTTCCTTCTTGAGCAGGGGGTTGGACTAGAAATGTTCCAAGAACCCTTCCAAAAGAATAACAAAATAGAAATTGTGTTATTTTGTTTATGAAGGCAGTGCAGCTTTACAAATGTCTGAGAGTTCTGTGTGTTTGCCAAATAAGCTGAGTCAAAAAGCAAGACAGAGAGGAGAATCGGGTGCTTTTGCTCTGGTCTGTGGTGGCTGCGCAGAAAAAGAGAAAGCTGGATTCAAGAAACAGAAAAAAAGGGCGTAGGATAAAAATCAGTGTAGGGAACCTGAAAAAATAGGAGCCATAGAACAGATGAATACTGGTGCTTGCTGGTACACAAAAAATAGGGTACACAAGTGCAGAAAGTTATGCATGGTTGAGAAACTGAGTGCAATATCTATAAGATAGAAGATATATAGTTTCTTTCATAACACCTCTTACCTGTCTGATTTGTGATCTCTCCCTGTGCACATGGAATGCAGTAATAGCTGCAAAATGACTTTTGTTCTATTTTGGCCTTGCTGTATCCAGAAGGGCAGTTACCATTACACTGGGAAACCGGTAATACCTGCCCATGAAGGAAGTAAAGTATGTTAATATTTCTAAAAAAACCCTGCAGATTATTATTGCAACATTTTGACATGGCAGTGGTAAACGGCATCTTTCTGTCCTTCCTGAAGACTCTCAGAAAGTTAAGGTCCATAACTCATAGATGATCCAAACAAGAAAGTGGACTTTAGATATGTGAAAAGAAGTGTAATGACCTTTTTCCCATGATCTCTTTTATCCCAATTTACCTGCTGTTCTTTAATTTGGTTAGTTGTCTTGTAAGGGAACAACAAAATTTGTCCTTCTATAGATGAAATTTAGCAATACTGACATTAGAACAAGAACAATAAGGGCTCATAATTCTTAATAATAGACCATTCCCCTTAAAGGCCCTGTCACACTGGCCGACGGATGCAAAACATTTGTAAAAAGTATCCCATTAGGTTGTTGGATCGACTGGCTAGGCTGCTGAGCTGGCTGGCGGTTCGACTGGCAAAGCCGTGGTGATCTGAAAGGGAGGTGCATGTTTACCTGACGTGAGTGGATGACACGTGAGCTCTCCAGGAGCGCATCGATTCCCATCTTATATTCCTATGCGCCTAGCGGCATGCGACGGGAGAGCGGACACGACATGAGCAAGTGCGCCCCACATCACAGTGAACGCTGAGGCATCACTAGGCATCTGCTAGCTTCCGCTAGGCTTCCACTGGCTTCCGCTCTGCATCCGCTTCATCTGCTCGGCCCTCCCGTCTGCATCCGCTCTTTCCGTTCTGCGTCCGCTTGCTTGCCCCCCGGAAGCCTTTGCGGGCATGTGCATCTGCTCATCCGCTAGGCTTCCGTGACATCCGCTTTCCATCCGCCCTATGTCTCCCCCCATCCGTTCCATTCGTTGTTTGCTTCTGATTATGCAAATTCGTGGGCACTTTTGAGAGCGGATAACAATGGATGGAACATTTGCTTCCTCGCTGTGTT
>BHFT01061855.1:0-14600 GCA_004320025.1 Laticauda laticaudata
TTAGGTCCGTTTGGACCATCCAGGGGCAAAGATATCGGCTGCAATCTCAGACCTCCGAGATTGCATGCAGTATCATCGTGACACCAGCTCCTCCCCCCTCATTGCATCATATGCCCCAATCACCATCCGTTCCAACTTGAGATGTCCTCTCAACCAGGTGCAGAAATAACATAACCTTACTGTATAAGAAGAATGTTATTGTCAGCTTTGGAAGCCATATTGAGATTCGATGCTTCCATATTGCCACAATTGAGCCTGACGAATTCATTTGAGTATATGTCGGTTATATCACCCAGAGCTTGCCTTGAAGGAGATGGGCTTGAAGGAGATCTAGAAACATGAAATATAAATAAATAAATAACTTTGAAAGGGTGCTAAGTAAATGGCCATTAACCAAGGACTATGTGTGTGCTTGTGTGTGTTGTATATTCTAAATTTCATGTTCACTGTATGATACTACAAAAAACCAAAATATTTATGTAATACTGTATTAGCCATTTATATTGCTTTTGTATCTCTTAGGTATTTTAAACTGAAATTGACTAATACATGATTGAATGATTGATCTGTTCAATTACATTGAGTTTATTTCTCAGAAAGGAATAAAAAACCCCACTATTGCAAGTAATATGCTTCTGGTTTTATGTGTAACAGTAATGGATTAATTGTTTAATTGTTCTATATTATTAAATACAATTATTAGGCTGTTAAAAAAGGCTTTCCTTTTTCTCAAATGCCTGATCCTTAATTTAATGCAAATGTTTTAGACACAAATCAAAAAGTTGTTTTAAAAGGGGTCACAATACGTCATCTTGTACACTTTCTGGATCTCCAGGTTGCAGACATTTATTGAAGAAATACCTTTAATGTGCCAAGTGCAATATCTTTATTCTTGTGTGGATCAGATCCAACAGCAATTATTCTTGCTGGAATTATAACATGATTTGACTATTGTAATGTGCTGGATACTTGGTGCTGCTCAGGAACACCTTCTGAAAATTTCATATAGTCCAGCTTTATTACATCAGCTGTTGGTTGTTTTGGGAGCATAATTTAAAGTATTAATTTAATTTTATTAAAGTCCAATGGAACTTAGAGTTTGATACTCGAGGGACCCATTTCTTCTTATGAGCCTGTCTGCTTTTTAATATCTTCAGAGGAAACATGCTATGTAGGAGGGGGCCTTTTCCTTTATTATTAAGACTGTGCTTTCTTCAGAATTGTTAATAGGTCAACTCCTGCTTTCAGAAAGGATGTCAAGATATTGTCTTCAATTTAATCAGTTCGAATTGAATTAAATTGTCTTCAATTTATACAGTGCTTTTAATGTGGGTTTTTATACTTCTTAAATGTGATTTTTATATAATTTGAACTACAGTTAGGCTTTGCTTGGTGAGATTGGCCACTCCATCGCTAAATGTGGATTGCTAAGTGAAATATCTCATGACTGCAACAGACTTAGGATGTTACTTCCCATTTGATTGTTATGTGAGTCACTCTAGACCAGGGTTGTCAAACTCACCTCATCATGGCAGCATCACATGACATATAGTGACTTTTCCCTCCTTCGCTAAACTGGGTGGGGACAGTGCCAGCACATGGTGCATCTGGCCCGAGGGCCAGGAGTTTGACTGCCTTGCTCTAGACCATTAAGGTAGATATCATATTATTGTGACTTGTGATTTTAGTTTTGGGTTCTCCATTGACTTTGTTGGAAGCGACCATAGCTGTGAAGCATGAAAGCTGTGATCACATAAGCATGGGATGCTGTGTGTGACAGTCATAAATGCCTGCTGGTTGCAAAGGACTCAGATGTTGAAGAAGAACACTGTGACAGTTGTAAATGTGAGGACTGATTGTAAAATTACTTGTCAGACTCATTGGAACTTCAAATAATTGCTACACATGACAATCATTAAACAAGGTCTACCTGTACATTTTCATTTATACAGTAGTTGTACTTTCTGTTTTTAAGCTACCCAAGCACCTTTTTGGGATAAAAAGTTTAAATCTAAATGTAATCAAATTGTGATAATAAATAACAGCAGAAGAACTTTCTGCACCAGGAAGAAAGATTTATGGAAATCCCTCAGCACGCTGGAGGAATGGATCTCAAATCTGGTGAAAGTGCTCGTGATTGCCATTGTTCTGGAAGGCTCAGAATGCTGGCCTTCTACAGGTTTTCCCATCCCCTATATGTATATCTGGAAAGTTCTGTCCCTTTTTCTCATGCTCTGACTATCTGTATCCTACATTCTGCTGTTTCCATTAGGTAGGGGAAACTGGCATTAGAGTGAATCCAGGTAAAAATTCATATTGAGGTATAACATCTTTAGTTTTGATATGTCAAAATATGCTCTGTGTAAGTTTACTAGTGATTTGTTGTACAGAGATTAACTTTTTTAGTCTAGTAACATTCTGTGGTACTGCATAGTTGTTCAACAATGGCCTAAAATCTAGTTGATTGCCATCCATCTCCTGCGTCATAGGTAACGGGCTTCACTTGGAGCCTTCATTGTTTTTGTAACAAACTTTTCCATGACTACCCATCTTTTTCATTCAATTTTGGATTACTGTTTGTAATCAATACTGTGAAAAAAGTCTGCTGTATATTGCATGAAATGAGTTGCAGTTATCCTGATTAATGTCAGCTTGTTTTAAATACAGAAGCAATTTATTATTTGGAATGGATTTCATTTTTTGAGGGGGAGGTTGTTACATCTGTTTCATATTTCTTTTTCATATTTCTTTTACTATACGAGAGTTTTCTGCTGGAATATATACTGCTAACATTGTAGAATTATTTTCTTGTTCAAACAATAATGCCTGTATGATTTAATTTTTAAAGCTTCAGTCTACAACTGCAAATTTTCTTTTTCTCCAAGTTTCATTCTGCTGTTTGGAATTTAGACAGTAATTTCCTTAATCTTGTAATTCAATGTTAAGACGAATTACATTTATTGTTATGCAGATATATGGAGAGGGAGAAGGTCATGTAGATATTTGTTGTTGTTTAAGAAATGCCTTTGAAAGGCAAACTATGCAGATATGAATATTATGCCATGTTATGCCAAAAGACCATGCTATGCCAGTCTTTTGATAAGACTGAAAACCAATAGCTTTAAAAGTGGAATGGAGCGTGAGAGGAAGGAAGGAATGATAGGAAATAAGATTTTCGATGCTTTTTGCAGTTTCCCACTAAGAAACAAAACGGGGAAATATAAAAAATTCTCACTTTTTTGCCTACCTTTGGTCATTCTTTTTCTCTATGCAGGAAAGGAAATATTTCTGAAATGGTGACCCAATGGTTCATTTGGGGTGTGTGTGTGTGTGTGTGTGTGTGTGTGTGTGTGTGTTTGGCTTATGCAGCCTACCNTTTGGGGTGTGTGTGTGTGTGTGTGTGTGTGTGTGTGTGTGTGTTTGGCTTATGCAGCCTACCAAGCTATTCTTCAGGAAGCAAATACTGCAGTGATATTATCACTGTGCTAAGCACATGTTCTATTTAAAAATCTCCATCCTGCCAAAAAGTAGCCCTTTAGAAAAGAAAGCAAAATTTAATTTAACAAAATTAATTTAATGGTATATCATCCTCATCCTCATCATCTATAACTGAAAGTATTGAGACCCCTTAAGAAGATCTGCTCTAGCGAAATGCCTCCAGTAAGTTGAAGGCGCCCAGGAATTGAAAGAACTTAATGGGCTTCTGTGAGAAACTAAGGTGAAAAACAAACACACAAAAAACCCTTAGTCAAAAAGATCCAATTTTCTATTGGTGGATTTTAGTTTCTTGATTCTGTGAAACTTTTGGCAAGGAAAGAGTTCCACGGGTATTCCTTTACTATATGAGAGTTTTCTGTCATTCAAGAGCAAATTTTAATAGACTGTAGAAGTCCTGGTTGGAAAGAAGCAGTGGTGGGATTCAGATTTTTTTTACTACCAGTTCTGTGGGCGTGGCTTGGTGGGCATGGCCATGTGACTGGGTGGGTGTGGCTTTTTTTAGCTTATTTGCAGCCCCCATCCATTTTTGGCAACTTCCTAGCCTCAGAGGAGGGGCATTTTTCTTCCTAGCCTCGGGGGGGGGGGGCATTTTTTGTCTCTTAGGTCCTCTGAGGCTCGAGAAGAAAAAAAAGAGCACGGGAGGGGCATGAAGCACCCTCCAAGCTCTGTTTTGGGAGCTTCCTAGCCTCAGAAGAGCCCCTGTGGGGTGTTTTTGCTCCCCTAAGGCTCCTCTGGGGCTCTGGAAAGCAAAAAATGGAGGGAGGCAATGAACTTCTCCCTCTATTTTTTTGCCTTCCTGGGCCTCAGCAAGGCACAGCACAGCTGATCTATGTGTGTTCTATATTGCAAGTGGTTTAGTCCTAGGCTACTGTTCTGATTGGTTCAAAAAATATAAGAAGTGGATTGGTTCACTAGGAACCAATCCAAAGAGCTGCTGAAAGGCGGCAAGTTAAAAGAAATGCCATAGGCTGAAGGCAAGCAGGCCAGCCTGTATAAAAGGCTGGTTGCGGCTACAGCCAAACTGTTCCTATTCTGAACTACTGTTTCGAAATAAACCTTTTGTGTGTTGGAACCCGGTCTACCTTCGTGTGTTTTCGAAAAACACTGGCGACGAAGGTGGGATCGTCCTGAACTCGAAAACCTGCACGCGGTGATAGGAGCCAGACACATAGCAGCGATGTCTGGAAGCAAACGCACCGCCCGCACCCTTCAACCCGAACGATGAGGGATTGGGAGTCATACACAGATCGCTTCCAGATGTATCTGGAAAGCAATGGAATAGATGACATCCTTGGAACAACGCAAGCGAGCTGTATTCTTACCCACATGCGGGTCAACGGTTTTAAAAAATGGCCAAGGCCTTGCGAAGCCCGAGACGTTAAGCAACTGACATGGCCAGAACTCCAAAGAATCCTCAAAGCTCACTACGCTCTGGCAGTGTAAACTTAATAAAGCGGCAATGACTGTCTACCGCAAGAGACCAGCGAGATGGGGAGACCGTCGCCGATTTCGTGGCTGCTCTACGGCAAATAGGGGTGAGTGCGATTTTTCTCAACATCGACGAAGCGATGAGAGATCGCGTGGTATTAGGGCTCAGAGACATTACAGCACAAAGTAAGCTGTTAAACAAGCCCAATATCACTGTGACCGAAGCAATCCGGAAGCCATGGCGCCGAAGCCGCAAAGAAATCGGCGGTCCAAAATAAAAGAATGAGCAAAAATGGTGAAGAAACCCCAACTAGAGAAAGGAAGCAGCCTACCACCACTACCCATTTCGAAGAGTCGAGAGAGGAAACTGAATCAAGCGAGGAAGAACGAAGGGTCCACCGTCTACTCGCAAATAAAAAGAGCGCGGAAAAAAGGAATTGGCGGGAATGCGCTGGTTGCGGAGGAAACCATGCCCGAGCCGAATGCAGATTTTCTCGATGCTATCTGCAGGCTACTGTAAAAAAATGCGGACACATCGAGAAAAGTCTGCAGGAATAAAAGAAACTATAGCCCCACGAGACGCAGAAATCCCCAGCACGAGCCGAGCCTAAAACGAGCGGAGAGAAAGTGGCAACAAGAGAAATGAGCAATACAACACCAAACCGTCACTATAGAAAGCGCCCAGACGGAAAAGCGGCAAGAAGGTTAAAGTGACTGTAACCATCGAAGGGAAGCCCTGTAAGATGGAGGTGGACTCCGGGTCTTTCCTTTCGATGGTTTCTTGGGATACTATAAAAAAAGCTAATCCCAGACATCAAATCCAGACAATTACAAAAAACAACCTTTGACTCTAAAGGACTATCAGGGAAACCAGATCACTGTAATTGGCATGGACAATTTTTTAGTTACTTATAAGCAACATGTCAAAGAACTGCCGCTAACCATCGTCGACCGGACAGACCGAGCCTCCTGGCATCGAATGGTTCGCACCACTTGGGCATCGGGATGACCGGGGTCGAATCGAGTAACTACCACCAATTGGAAGATGACCTCATCCGCGAATTCCAAGACGCTTTTTCGACGGCTCGCTGGGCAAAGTATCGGGGAAACCCTATCTCTTTTAGCCTAGATCCCCAGATAGCCCCGAGAAGATTAAAAGGCCAGACGAGTTCCCTTTTCACTAAAGGCTAAGATAGAGGAACAAACTCGACAAACTAGTAGGCCCAGGGGGTATTAGAACCAGTGGACCATGCCAAATGGAAACGGCCTATTGTTTACAACCCATAAAACCTGACGGGTCCATTAGAATCTGTGGTGACTATAAGGCAACCCTGAACCATGCTTTAAAACCTAGCGCATACCAGTGCCAGTAGTCCAGCATTTGCTCACTCCCTGGGCAAAGGAAAAATTTTTGCTAAACTGGACTTGGCACAAGCCTATCAGCAACTTCCAGTGGACCCAGAAACGGCAGAAGCGGCAAACCATAGTCACACACAAGGGGCATTCAAAATGCCAGCGACTCCAATTTGGAGTAAGCGTGGCACCGGCGTTATTTCAGAGTCTGATGGAACGCCTCCTTAATGGTATACAAGGGGTAGTTCCCTATTTTGATGACATCTTAATCTCGCCAGAGACGAGACCCAACTAAAAAAAAGACTCACAGAAGTGCTTACCAAATTTAGGATATCTGGCCTTAAAGTAAAAAGAAAATGCTGCCTAAGTGAAAAACGTTGAATTCTTGGGCTACTCTATAGACGGTGAGGGCATCCACCCCACAGATAAGAAAAGTCAAGGCAATACAGAAGAGCACCTGAACCGAGTAACAAGACAGACCTACAAGCCTTTTTGGACTTATTAATTTCTATCATGTAGTTTCTGCAAACAAGGCCACTATAGCTGAAACCGTTACACCGTCTTTAGATTAAAAAAAGCAAAACTGGACTTGGGGTAGCAAAGAAAGGAAGGCTTTCCAGAACATTAAAAAGTTGCTAACATCCAAAACGTTCTCAATCCAATTTAGCAACACACTGCCTCTAAGAGTGACCTGCGACGCTTCACCATTTGGAGTAGGTGCCGTCCTAAGCCACCAACTCCCTGATGGCAGAGAAGCAACCCGTCGCATACTATTCTAGGACTCTATTCAAAGACTGAACGAAATTACAGTCACTGGACAGGGAAGCCCTAGCAAATTGTCGCTGGAGTAAAAACGCTTCCACGAATATCTGTACGGGCGGGCTTTTCAAATTGTAACGGACCACAAACCATTGTTGGGAATTTTTGGCGGGAAACAAGCCGACACCTAACATACTGTCACCAAGGATGTCTAGATGGTCAGAGTTCCTGGCAGCCTATTCCTTACTCTGACGCAGACGACCAGGGAAACAAATTTCCCATGCGGACGCTTTGAAGCAGAGCACCCCTACCAACTTTCCGAGGAAGACCCGGCACCAGCGGATGACATCGTTGCAAATAGAGACTTGCCCCGAATTCTACCCATCTCCGCCTATGATGTCGCAAGAGCCACCGCTAAGGACTCATTGACTGCCCGTATTCTTGGCTGGGTAGGTAAACGGCTGGCCGGAGATGCAAAAAACTGAAACTTTTAAACCGTTCCGGTCCAGACAGACTGAACTATCTATCCTAAAGGGTGTTTGCTGTGGGAACGGGTGGTCATCCAGCCCAAGTTTGCAGCCCAGGGTACTAGGGATGTTGCACCGAGGGTCACCCTGGGGAATGGTCAAAATTGAAAGCCTGGCCAGGAGCCTATTGTTGGTGGCCAGGCATTGACAAAGACATAAGGTATTGGGTGAACTCTTGTCATAAATGCCAGAAAAATCAGACCTCCTCCCAACAAGCACCCATTAGGGACTGGGAAACCCTAGGGACCATGGTCTAGAATCCATATAGAATTTCGCGGGCCCAACCAAGGGGCAAACCTTTCTGTTGTCGTTGATGCCTACTCAAATTGGCGTTGAAGTTAAAACTCATGCCATCAACGACAACAGAAACGCTAGTAAAAAAATTAGACGAACTTTTCGCCACCCACGGTCTACCAGACGTTCTGGTCTCGGACCAATGGACCACAACTAACAAGCTTGCCATTCGAGCAATACTAGCCTCCCTAGGTATCAGGCATGCCCTAACCGCGCTGGCCCTCCGGCCCAAACGGCAGAGCCGAGAGAATGGTTCGATTTACAAAGGAAGGACTAGACAGAATGGACATAGGCGATGTCCAACAAAAAAGTAAACCGATTACTAACACTCCAGCACTATAAACACCCAGTACAGTCACTAACAAGTCCCCAGCGGAATTACTTATGGGACGAAAATTACGCTCACACCTTGACCAGACTACACCCAGATTTTAACCCAGAAAACCCCCTGGTTCCTCCACAAAGTTTAGACAATTTCAGTTAGGCGACCTGGTATACGCGAAAAAATTTCACGGGTGAACCATTGTGGGTACCTGGAACAAATTACCCAACTTACAGGCCCCAAAGTCCTACCGCTTAACGGTAACACGATGGCAGGGAGTGGAAGCGGCACATAGACCAGCTTCGATCCCGAATAATTGAACGGCCAACCGACACACAACCAATCGCCGAAAACACAAATAAACCTCAAACCAGGGAGGGGGGGAACAGCGAGAATTTAATAAAGAACCGTTTAAAACTAAAACAAACAATTATTACCAACAAAAAGAGCAAATAAAAGACTCACTGTTTGAAGAGACTTGCAAGAAGAGCCCGTCGGAAGGGGCCAGCCAGGCCAGCTCAACCTGCCCATTGGAAAATGGGTGGGAGCGGCGAAAACCGCCGGCCTAAGCCAACTCAGACGGCGGCAAAATGGCCGACTCCACCCTTCCAGACGGTTCCTGAGCGAAGATTCAGAAGAAACAGCAGCCCCATCCGAAACCGGTCGAAGTCTTCACGAGGAATTAACCGCGCAAGTCAAATCGGGTTTGGAAAAGCCCCTCCTACCTGCGTGACTACGTAACCACGTAGGATCAGACTAAGAGGGGAGGGGTGTTCTATATGCAAGTGGTTTAGTCCTAGGCTACTGTTCTGATTGGTTCAAAAATATAAGAAGTGGATTGGTTCACTAGGAACCAATCCAAAGAGCTCTGAAAGGCGGCAAGTTTAAAGAAATGCCATAGGCTGAAGGCAAGCAGGCCCAGCCTGTATAAAAGGCTGGTTGCGGCTACAGCCAAACTGTTCCTATTCTGACTACTGTTCGAATAAAACCTTTTGTTGTTGGAACCCGGTCTACCTCGTGTGTTTTCGAACAAAACAATGTGCAGCTGATTGTCAGGAGGGAAAAAAAAGAAATACCTTAGGCGAATGTCAGGAGGGCGACCAGTTCGAGGGCATGGCCAGCCAGAATTTACTACTTGTTCGGCAACCCATGCCAAATTCTTGCTACCAGTTTGCCCAATCTGGTGCGAACCAGATGAATACCACCACTGGAAAGAAGGGCCTAAAAAACTTAAGTACTTGAACATAATGTATATTTGTGTGACTGTTTGCCAGAATTTGGCTGATCTTCTTCTAATTTCATGGGATGATATCTTTAATGTAGGGCACCTGAGGGTGGTGACAGAGAGAGGGAGATGTTATGGCTGTGGCTGCTGTATGAGTGGGACTCCTAGGATGAGATATGAATGAGTTGGGCTTTGTCACAGACAGAAGCACTGGATGGTGTTCAGCTTCAGCTCTCATCAGCCTAATATGGACAGTGGCATGGAATGGCAGAAGCTGGAGTCCAGCAGTATTTGGATGGGCATTCGTTGTCATTTCATTAGCTAAAGGAAGAATTAAAGGCAACTTTTGGAGCAATCCTATGCAGTTGAAGGATTTGCCCTTACTTAGACCATTTCTTACAGTTTTGGCAGTCCTCCAGAATACTTTTCAGAGAATCTCACGGACTGAGATGAAGATGAAATTAACAACTATTGTTTCCCCTACTCCAACTTCCTCTAGTGGGACTTCTGATGAGAGTTCCATAGAAACCCCGGGAGCATCCTGCCACCTGCCTATCCCTCCCTCCACACATCCATATCTATTTAAACAGACATGATTAAACTGCATGCTTTCCCTTTATTAAAAAAAAGCTTATTTTTATGTCATATTTTCTTGATACATGCTAGAGAACTGTAGATTGCTTTTGACAGGAAGGACAATTAGAGTTGTTAAATGTCAAAAATACATATTCATCCACTGCATTTTGGCAGCATAAAATTGTATATATGAGCAAATGTCCTTCATGAAATTGCTGCAAGAATGAAGAGGAAGGAGAGAATGAGAGACAGAAGAAAAATACTTTATTGTATGCTTCACAACTGCATCCTAGCTGAAACATTGTCAATATAAAGCTTGCTAGTTTGAGGTGGACAGCAGGTGCTTTTGTTAAATGACAGACACATCTGTTGCTAGAAAAATACACATCCCAGCCATAGTCAGTAATTTCCCCTTCGTTCTGGTTATTAAATTGTCTAGCCATGCAAATACAAGTTAATTCTGTTGTATTCACATAATTTTCCTGAGAATAAAGTACCATGATTCAAATAATTTAAAGTGTTTAATTTGGCTCTATGTATAGGGTTGTTAATTATATTAATTTATTTTAATATTATTATAAAATATCAAAAAGTGATGCAATATTTATATTACAGGAACGACCAATTTGAACAGCAGCCAGAATTAAAAAATGTCCTGCATTGGGATCTTATAAATGACTTATGAAATGTAGGTGTAAATGATAATGCATCTGAATGTTGTGCACTTTTTATGGAAATGTTAGTTTGTATGGATGTAAAGTAAAATTTTGACTTAACTGATCCTCCACCCCCATTGAGAAGATTAATATGAAATTCCAAAAATCTATTTCCATACTTTAACACAAAAATGTAGTGCATAAGACAATATAAGACTATTGATTAAAATCATTTCAATTTGTCCTTTATTATTCATTTATTTATTATATTTCTACCACATTCCAACCCCATGGAAGTTTTGGTGGTTTACAAGAACATAAAAAGAATCAAAACATCCTTGGTGAGCATTAAAAATAGAAATATTTTAAAATCTATAGAATGAACATAAAGTTTGGATTAAATACATGTTTGGGTGCAATGGACACATCTCCCTGGTTATTTTGTTAAATGGGGGATTTATTGTACTCCAGGCCCACACAATTTGTCCAGGAGAAAGAGTCACGTATTGATGAATTAAAAATCCATAAAGGGTAGCAAAAAAATACCTGGATTACCTGTTTTAGGTAACACAGCAGGGAGACTTGGAGGTGCTTGGCAGCATGCCTTTTAAGATAGCAGCAGCAGCAGCAGCTGTAAATATGCTGCTTTAAAAACAACAACAACACAGAGGTGCTTGGTATGCTGAATGTTGCCCACAGGCTGTTTGTTGTGTAGGCTTGCTGTAGTTTTCAAAAACTAGGGAGCACAGGAAATTAAATCCTGCTCCCAGGCCAACCAGTTTCCTTTGAAGTTTTCTGGGTTCAGGGTGAAGGATAATCTTAAGTACTGCAGATAAACTACAGATAGTGCTTTGGTGATAACAATTAGTCTGATGTCACATTGTTTTCATGGAGACAGTCTGAATTTGGAGGGCTGCTTCTAGCTTTACTACTAGACAGTGTGTAATATTTGTTTGGACTGCAGAGAAATGTGTGACAAATCAAATGATTGCACACCCCAGCAAGAAAAAAATGGAATTAGTTCTTTTTTTAATTGTTATTTTTGTTTCCCTTTTTTGGGTAATTAATTGTTAAATTTCAACTGTTTGTTTTTACTTTTAATAACAGGTTTTATGCACACAGACCCACACTTTAGTTCACAATACAAGATAACAATGCAAGGGAGACTTTCATCTTAAATTGAAAATCTGTAATAATTATTTTGATTTCAGTTGTAGTGGTTCTTTTTAATCTTATACTCAATTTTAGATGAAAAATCAAAATTATTCTGTGCTTGTAATAGTGTCATCCTAAATTGCAGTTAACACTGATAGAATGTTTTTATTTTTCATTTCTCAATATTCTAAACAATTTAAATAATGTTAATAATTTTTAAATATATTATGCCAACAACAATGTAGGGAAACGACATAATGTATAATTATGTATATTCACCTAATAGAAAGAGACAGAAAAAATGGCATCATAAAAGATTACCAAGATTGTAACCAACATTGTATAGGACAAATTCTAAGCCAATCACAGTAAAGAATCAAGGAACAACTAACTGTAACAAAAAAACAAGTTCAGAAGTACCTAACACCCACCTATGCTCTCAAAATGTATTAGACATTTCACTAAATCTCTATGTTTTTAATAATCTTTTTTGAAAGTAAACTGTCAGGACAATATTGATTGTTTTAATAGGTACTAGCTTTTAATAGCTTAATATTTCTAAGTGTGATTTTATGAAGATAATTAAAAGTATTTCTTTTGTTATGGTTTGGGCAATCATATTAGACACACACACACACACACACACACACACACACACATACACACACACACTTTTAAAGGCCCTGTAATCCCTTGCATTGGAGTGGAGTTGGGACAACTGGATGGAGCTTGAATTTACTGGCTGATGCCCTTCCTGATGCCGAGGCAGAGTTCACAGCAGACAATTATTCATTCTGTCCAAAGAGAGAAATATCTGAACTCACAGCCTCCTGCCTATGGAAATTTTCAGTCATCCAGATCATGATTGTCTGAAAGATGCTTTTTAAAAATACTTTGTTTTTCCTTGAAGATGTTTCACTTCTCATCCAAGAAGCTTCTTCAGTTCTGAAGAAGCAGAACTGAAGAAGCTTCTTGGATGAGAAGTGAAATGTCTTCAAGAAAAAATACTGTCCAGTTGCCTTTTGAAAAAGCACTTTTGGGTCACAGTCTCCTGATTATGAGGTGAGAGCTCCATCCTTAGGCTACTGCACTGCTCTAGAATATACTGTCTAGCAATTCTGTGAGGTAGGCTGGACTGAGAGAGATTGGTCCAAAATCACACAGCTGGCAGAACTAGAAAGGGCGTTGGTACTTACCTGATACGCCCATTCTCTGTGAGCTGTGAAGGGCATCCAGAAGTGGGAAGTGCTTCAATCTCTTCTGGAAAGGCTGGGGTTAAAACTCCAGGACACTCCTCCTCCTCCACAGGGCACCTTCCCAGCGTCCTCCAGTTTTGCAAAGAGTGAGTGCCAAAGTCCGGAACTCGTCTCCTAATCTAGATTCCTGAGTGGAACGGAACCCCACCAGATGGAAAGAAATGGGTAGGGCTGGATGCTCTTCACAGCTCACAGAGAACAGGCATATCAGGTAAGTACCAATGCCCTTTCTCTCATGAGCTGTTCAGAGCATCCAGAAGTGGGACATACCAAAGCTTGGCCTGTCCTCGAGGAGGGACTCCGTCTGGATCGAAATCCACTCCTAAACTCTGTGGACCCTCTGCAGGACTCTGCTGCCAAATGAAGCATCCGCTGAGGCATAGACATCAATTTTATAATTTCTGACAAAGGGCAATGGTGAAGCCCAAGTTGCTGCTCTGCAAATTTCATCTATGGAAGCCCGTGTGGTCCATGCTGCTGATGTTACTGCGCTCCTTGTTCAGTGGGCTGTAATGCCCTTAGGAACTGAGAAGGACTGGCATTCGTAACTTTTAGCTATGGTAGCTCTCAACCATCTACCAATGGTTGTCGATGACACCTTGTGTCCTAAAGTGGATGGGTTGAAGGATAGGAATAAAGCCTCAGATTTTTGAAATGCCACCATGCAGTCTAGATAGATGCTTAACACCCTTCGAACATCAAGTCAATGCCATTGATGCCCCAGTCTACGAGATGGTTTCGGACAAAAATTTAGAAGCTCCAAATCCTGCGCTCTGTGGAAGAGAGACTTTACTTTAGGGGTGACCGATGGATCCAGTCTGAGAACCACTCTGTCCACATGAAACACGCACAGGTCCTTTCTCATCAACAATGCTGCCAATTCGGAAATCCTCCTTGCTGATGTGTTCGCAATTAAGAAGACCACCTCATATGTCAGGAATTTGAGACTAGTGGTTCTTAAAGGCTCGAACGGGCCAGTTGTAAGTGCGGTTAACACCTTGTTGAGTTCCCAAGTGGGATAGCAGTGAATTACAGGAGGTCAAAAGTTTGCAGCACTCTTAAGAAAGTTGCGGACATGTGGATTGTGTGCTATGGAACGAAGGTCACCCCAGGATATCACCAAGGCTAAGGCCGCCACCTGTCTGCGTAAAGTATTAGGAGATAGGGCCTTGGTCAACCCCTCCTATAATAAGTCCAATAATTGTCCTATTGATGGGGTGGTTGGGTCGATCTTAGACCCCCGGCACCAGCGAAGAAAATGGACCACGTAGCCTCGCATGTACGATTTGTTGAAGACCATCTGGATGCTTGTATGGTGGCAATGGCATGCTCTGAAATCTGTTGGGTCCTTAAATGGCTCCACTCAATCTCCATATGGCTAGGCTGAGCCATTGTGGGTCTGGGTGAAGTACCGGCCCTTGCGAGGGGGAAATCCTCAACGGTGGAATTTTCCAAGGTTGTTCTCTCGACAGATGCTGTAAGTCCGTGAACCACATTCGCCTGGGCCGGTAAGGGTAACCAATATCAATTTCGCTCGTTCCTCCAATAACT